>CBMN010041166.1:0-10463 GCA_000582825.1 Hordeum pubiflorum
TGATACCTTGGTTCTCAACAACCGAGGGAAATACTTATCTACTTTGCTGCGTCACCCTTTCCTCTTCAAGGGAANNNCAACACAAGCTCAAGAAGTAGCATGTCTCCTCAGAAACAAGGTTCCAGGTGAGATTGAATGCCCCATGCACATCTATGATCGGCGATCTGATTTTGATCAGGGAATGACTATTCCCTACAAAATAATGAAGAACTAATAGTGATTACACCATTATGTTGAGGGCACCTCCAACGGTGACCCGCAAATTTTCTCTGGCATATGTCCAGTCTGGCGAGCATTAATGCGGCACTAACGCTCTTGAGAGGCGCCGACTGTTTCGGGCAGGAAGCACGCGCGAGCAAGGGAGGGGGTTTCGGTGTGCTAGGGCTGTCAGACACGCGCATGACAGCTATGCGGACGACCACGTGGTGGTATTGTTTTTGTAATTCTGCAAAAGTACCCAATTAATGCACTCAATTAATTTCCCAAAAACATGTTGTTATAAAAACGTTAATTGCAATGCATGCACGCGTGACCAACAAATGACCGAAAAAACTACATGCATTGTTGAGTTTTCTCTTAATCCTTGCATGCAAGTATTTAATGCAACTTGAAATCTTAACATGTGATGGGGAGCAGTAAACTTATAGAACGGAAGAAGTGGAATTTTCAGATAAAGTATATATACTAAACCTGAAGATAGGGAGCATACCATAGGATGTGTCCCATAAGAAACATGTCCCCTAGTTTGTCACTGTGAAGATGCGGTTTGCAAGGAGCATGGCATCTTTGTACTCGTATGGCAACAAATCAGACGCATCTAACATTGTCCAGCTTTTACTACCACGTGCAAGATGGTTTGTGAAAGCAATCGCGATGTCAAACACAGGGATGAGATAGTATTTCTTGTTGGCACACGACCTTGTCGGGGCTTCCATGATTGCTATCTTCTTCAAACCCACCGTGGCTCCATTGTACCAATTCCGGTCGTTGCCCATTTCATGGCCGATCCCAATCCTCGACAATGGTCTACGGAATGGTCTCATCAGTGTGGATGTTGTGCAAATGAATGTTCGTACCCTCCCATACGTATGCAAACCAATCTCCATTGACACCAAGCCTAACCTGTGCAACAGTTGGTAGCGGGGTAATTACGAAAGGGACCATTATGATATTGAACATGGACATAGTGTTTAGAATACATTACGTGATCAAACTCATCTCTGACCTTCTCATTGGACAAAATCCGAGTGCCCCTCAATGTCAGCATCTCAAGTGGCGTCAACTTGCAACTACGGCAACATCATCATGGAGAGACACCGCAAGAAACATCGTCGTCCTTGAGGACGCATGGAAGACCAACTAGCATGGCCATGTCCCATGCATATTTATGCGCCATCTTAATATATTTGGCGCAAGTAGCACTGAGTCTTGCGAATGTGAGGAAGTCAGAGTGACCTACAATTTCCCCCAAAGAATCATTGTCCAAGGTCTCCTAACCTCGACGAGGACGAGAACCACCATAGCCTTGTGAATCCTTGGCAATGGCGACAAACTGGTTTAGACGAGAGCATGTGCTAACTGGAGGACCTCGTCCCTTCGGAAAGTATGTTCTGCGGGCTAATGCAATTAATAATTTAGATTATGGAGCCGACGGTTCGTTCGTTGTATGTCCTGGCCCGTTCGCATCCCTCCACTCCACTAGCCCGTAATTAAAGCACACACAACATTACAGTCTGTTTTCTGGCACTCAAACCAATGCGGACTAGCATACCTCATCGCTCTTTTTTGAGCATGACTTCTACAACTACGTGGACATGTCTGCATGCCAATCTTGCGTGCCCAAGCCATGCTAGGTGGGAGCTCTAAAAAAAGGCATGCAAGGCGGAACTGTAGGATCGAGATATTTGTGTTGTAGATGTAGAACTATAGGCTGCATGTTGTACAATAAAATAGTACATGGAATACCCTCGCCTTTTTACCCTAATTCAAACTGTATCAGCTTTGAGTTACCATGAATTCAACCACAAGGGAGAGTGACCAATATCATTGGAAACTACATTCAAATATACAAATAAAGCAATACTCCATCTTTATTTATGAAGTTACATACTATTAGTTGCGTTACAAGAGTGGTTCTTCCGCCTCGAGCTCATCGTCATGAGGATTGGGCCATTGCCACCATCTAACCTCTCCCGAATGAAGTACATTTCCCCAATGTTTGTGAGATTCTAGAAGATTTTCTGCTGAATGATCCAGATGCACAAGTTTGTTTTAGAGAGATTCAACCTTGTCCGTTTGGAGAGGTATTTGTTCAGTTCAGGCATGTCAGGGACAGAGATAGGCTGATTAGGGAAAGTCTTCATGCCTTTGGTGATGTTTTCATTTCCTTTACCAAGCATAATGAGGGTAGCAACTGGAGGAGAGTACATTTCAATAGGGTTTGCTGGCTCCACATTGTGGGCATTTCTTTTTACCATTGTAACACTAAAGACGTTGCAACTACTATTGCTAAGTTTGGTAGAATTATCAACTGGGAAAAGATGATGCTCTAAAGGGCAAGATTCTTGTTAAAGCAAGAGTAACATACCTAATTGAAATTCCCAAAAGTATCAGATGGTCTAAAGGAGAAGACTTTGAGGAAGATTCTCTGACAAGTTTAGTTGAGGTGCTCTTAGAAGAAATGAAGGGAGGAGGGCCAGCAGATGAAGACCCAATACCTCCACCTAGAGTGGATCCTCACCCTATGCCACAAAATGCAAATGACTTCCCTAGTTTTGATAACATGCAATTCAATAATGCTCAAGGTAATGCAGGTAATGCTGAGTCAGAAGAATGGGATGAGGAAGGACACTTGGCTTTCCCTCAGCCAGCAGATCAACCCATGGTTCTGGAACAGTAGGAGGAATTACAGCTAGATGGCAATGAAGCATTGCCTAATAACAGTATTACCACAATTGTCTCTCTGTCTGAAGGTTTCTGTTCACATAACAATGGAGGGGTTAACATTCAAAACCAAGAACTTAATCAAATTGCACTAGGAGAAATTGGGGCACCTCTTGGTCTTGGGCTGCAGAACCTGGTACAAGCATATAATGCAGATGACCATGAAAACAATGTGGAAGAAGGAGAGTTCATCCCACCTATTGAACGTTAGCTGGCAGTTGTAGAACAGATTGAGCAACGAGCTGGTGTGGTTCGAAAACAAAACATGATTGAGGGGTAGGAGCAGGACCCAATTGTGCACAGGCAAGAGAATGATCAGCCTGAGGAGGTCACAGCTGTAGTTGAGCAACATGAATCCAGCACTGATAATATTGTTATAGGAGAAATGTCTACAACTGCACCTCTAGAAATAGTCAAGGGGGCTCACAAGTATTGTTGGACACATACTAGGTTATGCTGGTACTTCTAAAGGTAATGATGTTCTTCCTATGGACATTACTAATCAGGAAAATTTTAGTGAGCAACATATCTTTAACTTGGCTGCTCAACATGCTTTCTCTGTTATTGATGGTTCTCATCTTATGTCTAAAGAAGGTGTGGAGCTATGGGGGAAACACTTTGCACCTTCACCTACACAGGTGGCAAGCTCTTTCACAACTGACATTCCAGTAAGTTGGTTTAATTTCATCCTAAACCTTCTTTGGACACCAGATAAATTTGAATGGACACTACATTTGCTAAAATCACCATTGTTGCAGATTTTGACTAAAAATTGTAAATCAGAGCAGGCAATGATATTCTGCATTCCTTAGAAATGTGCTGTTCCACAGGCTCCAGTGTGTAAACTTCAGTCTCCAGATGGATTTAATAAAGAAAATGCAGGATTTAGCCCAGCTGTACATTCCTCTTCTGAGGCTGACAGTCCTCTGAAAATGGTCTCCCCAGGGAATATCATTCTGCTGGCTGCAAGTGAAGCTATATCAAGGAAGAGGAGGGGAAAAGGTCCACTAGTGGAGTCTCAGCTAAGAAGAAGTGGTAGAATCAGAGAGGAAAATAAAGGTTTTAAAAGAAATTCATGTTCTGGAAATACTTTTCTGCCTTGCAATGCTGTTCCTCCAGTTTTACATAATAAAGTAGTTCAAAATCTTACAAAAACCTTTTGCAAGGTGACTGAGGAGGAATTGCAAGAGAAGCTGGCTAAGAGACCAAAAAGCAAAGGAGCCCGATGAGGAGGCCATGAATTCCATGGCCAAGGACAGTAGCAACACCAACTCTAGTGCTTAATGACTAGTTTCAAACAGCTATGTATCAGATGGGGGATCAGGACCCAGAAAAGAGTTAGGGATATTCTATTTCCTAAGACTGTATGTTTGGATCTGTATCACTTATCCTATGTTATGCACCCAAGGTGTATCTATGTTTGCAAACAATGTTTGTTTTGCTATCCTACTACTAGCAGCTGGATGATATGTATGATAAAGCTTCTACAAGTTATGTGTCCATTTACCCTGTGTTCCAAGCAGTGTGCTGATAGATATCTAGCCTTATTTGAGATGGGAAATCAAGGGTTGGTCATTGATAGCATTATTAATAATATTAGGTTCCAATATGAACATTAACAGAACTTGGAATATCCTAAATTGGAATATCAGGGGCATCAATGCAGAAGCAAAGTGGCTAGCCTTGAAACAAAAAATTGAAGAGAGTGCACCCGGGATTGTCTGTTTACAAGAGACTAAGAGAGAGATCTTTGACTTGCCTTATGTTCACAATTTTTGTCCACAAAGATTCAACAAATTTGAGTTCTTGCCCTCTGTGGGTGCATCTGGAGGTTTGATTATTACTTGGATTGATTCACTCTTTTGAGGAGAAGTTTTGTTTCAAAATAGATTTTCCTTGTCAGTAAAATTTACATGCAACTCTTCTAATCAAACATGGATTTTGACTAACATATATGGTCCTAGCAATCAGGAAGATAAGGGGGGAATTTATACACTAGTTTAGTAATATTGAGATGCCTCCTGAAGTGGATTGGATAGTTATGGGGGGGTTTAATTTTTATTAGATCTCCAAGTGACAGAAATAAACCAGGGGGAGATGTGAATCAAATGCTACTTTTTAATGAAGCTATAAGAAATATGTGGTTGATAGAACTACCACTCAAAGGGAGACAATTTAGTTGGAGCAATATGCAGGAAAACCCACTACTAGAAAAGCTTCATTGGTTTTTTACTTATGCTGCCTGGATGACATCATATCCTGACACAACTGCTCTTCCACTTGCAAGGCCTATTTCTGATCATCTACCTAGCCTGATTAAAGTGGGAACTTCAATAAATCCAAAAAATTTAGGTTTGAAAATTTCTTGCTAAAGCATAGCTCATTCAAAGAGATTGTTAAAAGAGCATGGGACATTCCTGTGGGTTTCACAGAACCTGCCAAAAAGCTTAATGCCAAATTCAAAAACCTGAGGGGAAGCTTAAAATTATGGGCAAAAGGCTTGAACTGCCTCAAAAAGCAGATAGCTGAAATAAATGAATGCATATTCCTACTGGACTTCTTTGAAGAATTCAGAATGCTGGACACAATGGAATGGAACTGCAGAAACTTGCTCAAGAAGCAATTGTTGATTATCTTAAATAATTAGATAATTTATTGGAAGCAGAGAGGTAAGATCGAAGGAGTAAAATTTGGAGATGAAAATACTAAATTTTTCCACACCAGAGCCTCCATCAATCATAGACATAATAAAATAGCTATGCTCCTCAATGGTGAACACATTGAAATAACAGATCATGCTGGAAAAACTGGTATTCCTTGGGATGCATTTAAAAAATGAATGGGTCACTCTGAGGGACACTCTATGCACTTTGATTTACAAGATCTGCTAGGACAACAGATTAACTAAGAAATTTTCACAGATATTGAAAGACCTTTCTCTAATGAAGAGATCAAGAATATTGTCAAGGAACTTCCAAGTGACAAATGTCCTCGGCCACATGGTTTTAATAATGAATTTATAAAGGCTTGTTGGGACATTATTGGAGCTGATGTCGGACAATTGATACATGCATTGCATGATGGTAATATCCCTCTGGAAAGTACTAACACTACTTTTATTACTTTAATACCCAAGAAAGATGTCCCTCTCACTCCAAATGATATCAGACCAATTTTGTCCTTAATGGAGTACTTAGGATCATCACTAAACTGCTAGCAAACAGACTACAAGAGGTAATTCTGGAAATGATTCATATTAATTTGGACGGATTTCTCAAGGACAGGGTCATTCAAGATTGCCTAGGATGGTCTTATGAATACCTCCATCAATGTCTTAAGTCTAGGGAGGAAATTCTAGTTCTCAAACTGTATTTTGAAAATGCTTTTGATACTATTGAACACCAAGGAATTATTGATATACTCAGAGCTAAAGTTTTTGGTGAAAAATGGATATCTTGGATACAAATGCTCTTCAACTCTGCTTCAACTGCTGTCTTACTTAATGGAGTTCCAGGGAAAAAATTTACTGTAGAAGAGGGGTAAGGCAAGGAGATCCTCTCTCCCCCCTTCTGTTTGTGATAGCTGCAGACCTCCTTCAATCAGTGATAAACAAAGCAATGAGGATGGAACTTTTAAAGACACCACTGCAAATTCACTCATGCCCTGACTTTCCTATTGTACAATATGTTGATGATACATTGTTGATAATGCAAGCTGATACAAGACAACTGATCTGTCTTAAGGCTCTACTAAATACTTTTGCTTCTACCACTGGACTTAGAGTGAACTATCTATCATGGTACCCATCAACATACAAGGGGAGCAGGCTCAATTGTTTGCTGGAACTCTTAACTGTCAAATGGGTCAATTCCCATTCACATATCTTGGGCTCCCTCTTGGGCTGTACAAACCAACAGTGGAACAATGCCTACCAATGGTTAATAGAGTGGCAAGAAGACTGGCTGGTATTGCCTCCTTTATGACATATGTAGGAAGACTTCTAATGGTTAAATTAGTTTTGGCTTCACTCACAATTTTCTTTATGAGCTGTCTTGATGTACCAGTTAATATCAAACAGCAGGTTGTCAAATATCTCAGACATTGCCTTTGGAGAGGGCCAGACATGGAAGACCATAGACCTGCATTAGTTGCTTGGAACATAGTTTGTAGGCCTAAGAATCAAGGTGGTTTAGGAGTTATGGATATCTTCACCCAAAACAAGGCTTTACTAATGAAAAATCTCCATAAGTTCTATAACAGACATGAAATTCCATGGGTCAAATTGATTTGGGAAACATACTATTCTAACAATCAATTGCCAGGAGAGGAGATTGTAGGATCATTTTGGTGGAAAGCGAATCAGCAACTAGTTGAACAATACAAATCTCTTGCCAGATGTAATTTGGGGGATGGCAGAAGTGCCTACTTCTGGAGTGACCTATGGAGTGAAGGTATCATACACCATAAGTTCCCACATTTATATTCCTTTGTGATAAACAATATATGGACTGTTCAACAGGTGATCAAGACAGAGAATCTGGAAGACCTATTCCATCTACCACTATCAATTGAAGCTCATGAGCAATTTCTACAACTGTAGAACATCTGTTACAACTTAAGACAGTCACAGTATCAGAACATGACATACACTTGGAGTTACATATGGGGCAATGAACACTTTTCATCTGCAAAGGCCTACAAGGTGAGGATTGGCTTCAAACAAGCACATCCACACTTTAATTGGATTTGGAATTCTTCCTGCCAACACAAGCATAAAATGTTCTTCTGGATGCTATTACATGATAGATTAAATACAAGAAACCTCCTTAGAAGGAAAACATTTGTCCTAGAGGAATACAATTGTGCAGTCAGGGACTGCCAACAAGAGGAAACACTACATCACCTATTTTGGGGATGCCCCTTTGCTATGAGATGTTGGAATTACATATGCCTCAACAGATCACAAAACTTGTTAGTATTGGAAGCCTTTCAGGATATAAAGGACAAACTATGACTACCTTTCTTTATGGAAATTATAATCCTCAGCTCAGGGGCAATATGGATTTCCAGGAATAACAAGATTTCTGAACATATTTAGCCTACATTCCAAGGATGGAAGCACATTTACTTGCTGCAACTGAAGATGCTCACACACATAATCAAACCAAAGCATGCAAATCAATTCAATTCATGGCTGGAACTTCAAATTTAACTCCTCCCTTCATGGACTGGAACTTCTTTGGAAGCTTAAGCCCTTGTTAGCTTTTTTTGTCTTTTGTAGTTTCTTCTTCTTTTTCCTAGTGTTTTTTATTTGTAGCTTTTCTTTTCTTTTTTTCTTTGTTTTTTCTTAGCCTTCTATAGGGGCTTTGCTCAAGCCCCTGCTCCCTTTATTTATCTGTTGTACAGTGAACCTTTTTTTAGTTATTTATAAAAATTGCAGTGGGGTGTTTACCCTACTATTTATAGTCAAAAAATGCTCTATTTTTATTTACAGAGAGAGTTTATTTTTATGACATGCATTACTACATATTGCTAGTCAAATACAAAATTCAGACAGAGGTTGTAGTACTACTAAATCCAGACATTGGTAAAATTACATGCAAATCCTCACAATGAAGTGACATGATCCTGCGCCGGAGCTGACACCAGAGTGTAGGCGGCATGTTCGGGTTACCAAAGTCAGCCTCACCATGTGCAGTCACTGTCATCAAGGATGCAAAGCTACCCTGCTTACCCCTAGACGTGTTTTGATTGATTTCTTGTGGGTTGCCCCCAGTTATAATAAATATTGTAAGGGTATATTGGTTACCTCGATGCTGCACTAACGCACGCAAACATTAATCATAACGTAGTACCATGTGCTGATGTGTCGTAATATTACAAGGTTCAAACTCTGTGTAAAAAAACAAGGTTCTAACTCATATTACAAGATTAATGCTACACCAACGTAAGAAGTTTTGTTACTTTAAGTGGATGCAGCATAATCATACGAATAGCTTCCAAATTCCACCGGCCTTGTCAACTCACTTATCGGTCTGATAATTCAAGTGGTGACTCTAATGTCACTTCGGTTTCCAAATAGAATTCCAGCTTCAGTAGAGCCTTTGTCATTCAGCTTTAGATGCTTGCTCTGATTAGCAAACCATTCATTTGCGTGCAATGATGATACGCCAAACCTCATTACCTTGAGCACACTTGCCTTTAGAACAAAGAACCTGGCAAATTTAATCTCGCGTGTGGTGCCTCGGTACTCGTTCAAATCAATTTCTGTAAGATGGAGATCAAGGCATTTGATGGGATTGTTATATTGCAACAAATTATTCACTTTCCGGTCTTTTGTTATCTGCAAAAGAAGAGAAACATATGAGGCTAACCATAGTGTTACTAGTGTAAGTTACTTCCCACCATAACTAGACTAACGTATAATCACTACAACAAGAATAAAAACGATGTCAGTGATCATGTGAGAAAAATACTAAAACATTTCTTTCGGTATAGTGCCTAGATGCAGTTTTGAATAGTACATTTGTCATTGTAAACTTGTGGAAAAATAACAAAAAATAGAGCTCCGTTGTGGTTAAGATTTAACAGAAAATAAGTTTCACCTCGATGCGTTGCTTCTTCGTGCATGGAAAGCATCTAAGGAATCGAACAACTTGATCCAGATTGGGGCCATAGATTCCAGTGCCAAGATCTTCACCGTGCACAGAGATGAGGTCAAGCTAATGGGAATCATTTTCTCGATGATAGCCAAACATACATCAAGAAAAGTTTAAAAAATGGGAATTTCAAGAACAAGGAGGAGGAGGAGGAGAATAGTGTTGTACCTGAACGGTTATGGATCCAATAACAAGTTTCAGAAATTGCCGTAGGAGTAGGCCAACAGTGTCAATTTGGTGCGTTAGTGGCCTTGATTTTTTGTTGGACCTTCTAGATTAGATACAAGCAAATTTTCAAGGAAAGGCGCGTCCTCAATGACCATATCATGAAATATCTCAACTGATTCTTCAAGTAATTTCCTCTTGCGGGGCATGTAAGACACATAAATTGTTCAGAGATTCGTCGAGGAGATGTGGAGGCTAATGAACGCGTGGATCCCTAGAAGATGAAGGTACTCAAGCGCAGTGCATCCACGGAGCAGGCGTTCCATAGCCTTCTTCGTGATGCCCATGTTAAAGAGCTCGAGCTGCTTCAGTTGAGGTAGAAGAAGAGCGGGCGCGACATTAAACTGAGGAAAATAGAAGGAGATGAACCTGGCGCGATGAGGCGTGGGCGCGAGCGTGTGGCAGAGTGCAGACGGCAGCAGAGAGCAACATCATCCACCTGTAGAACTGCATTCCTCGAGCTGATCTAGGGCGGGGGATAAAAACAACTCGTCAAACTTGGCTTGGACCTTGTAGTTGGTATAGAAGATGCCAATGTCAACGCGTTTGGCTAGCCCAGGGTATGTGTAACAACCCGAGACCAACGCTCTAGAAGATTTCCGTTGTTTTCCATTCTCGTCGTGTGATTCGTTTGGT
>CBMN010041167.1:0-10026 GCA_000582825.1 Hordeum pubiflorum
CCCTCGTGGATGTGTGGCGGCTTGCCTCCACGGGAGGACTGGGAGCACCTCCTTCTAGGTCATCACAAGGGCTGGGCCTTGTGGGCTTAAGTGGGATGGGCCAGACAGCCCATACCGGTTCAACAGAAAGTGCAGCTGGTTTACATTTTTCAAGTTCTTATATGCAAGCTGTATAATTATGATATGACTTCCCTCTGTCCCAAAATAATTGTCTCAACTTTGTACTAGCTCTAGTACAAAGTTATACTAAGCTTGAGACAGTTATTTTGGGACGGAGGGAGTATGTTTCTGTGCATATGGCTAGAGGTGTCTAACACTCCTATCTTCACTATTCATGAGTAGGTGCTGGATTTTATTTGAATGCCACAAATGAGAAGTGGAAAAACTGGCGCATGTATGACTATGTTGTGAAGGAGCTGCCAAAAGTTCTTGGTGACAACTTTGAACAGCTTAACACGTCATGTGCATCAATTTTTGGCCACTCTATGGGAGGGCACGGTGCACTCACTATCTACTTGAAGAACACTGACAAATACAAGGTACTGTTTGATGTTATTTGTTAAATCCTTAGTATCTGGGTATTCCTGTCTATGAACCTTTTTCAAAAACTTGTAGGTGGGTGTCTACTTCGTATATCATCCCTGAAACTTGTAGGTGGGAATTTCTGTATCAGACATGCTTGTACAAGTTCCATCAGTTTAGCATCCCTTCGCCGTCAGGGAGTGAGATGTCGTCATGTTATGATTATGCGTGTTCAACTGAATTGCCTAGGATGGATGATAGGTTTTGATTGACCAAGATGAAAGTACAAGGTGCGATACTGTAACCATTCGCTTGCTTGTACATGAACTGGTTCTGAAGGATATGAATTTGAGAACTTATCATCTCACAGTGCGCTTTATTTGCAACATAGACTTGCTGAGGCTCTCACTTCTGCTTTTCTGAATTATTTTCTTGTAATCATATAAGGTTCATTCTTGTTTGTGTGGATTTGTACAGGGAGAGGATGACAAGTTCCTGGCGGAGCAGCTGCTAGCCAGCAATTTTGAGGAGGCGTGCAAGTGCGCGGGCGTTCCCCTGAACCTCCGGATGCAGCTGGGGTGCGACCATTCCTTCTTCTTCATCGCCACCTTCATCGACGAGCACGTGGCGCACCACGCGCAGTTCCTCAAGATCGCCTGACTGGTCAGCCACCCGTAGTGAGCGATGCGATCGGTCGAATCGCGGCGGCGCCTCCATATGCCAGCTTGTTGCACTCTGTGTTATCGGCTCTGAGTGTGGATGCACTGCACTGTGGGTTAGATTGAGAGACGAGACGAACTGTGTGGAAATAATGTGGCCGGCTTGCCATTGTGTGTGAACTGTGAAGTCCCTTGGCTGTAAATTCACGTCTGTCACTTGGTAGAACTGCCGGCCCTGTTGTAGTAGTGCGGCGTCAAGCGTTGCAGGAGCCATGTCACGTGATGGGTGGCCCCCGTCCTGATCTGCATCTTTTTCTTTTTTTACAAAATGATGTCCATCGGAGTATTTGCTCATGATGGCGTGTGATGATGCACGCTCGTGGAGTTATTTCGTGGATCAGCGCTAAACCCGCTGGGAAAATTTAAACCCGCTGGGAAAATTTTGGATCCCTGTGTGCTCGAGTCCTAACAGCCAAGTACTATCCTACAGGAGATATACTTAGTTGTCAACTGAAGAAGGGGTCATCCTATGTGTGGCAGAGTATCTGGGCGGGAGTCCAAACCTTTGAGAAGGGCTGCATCTGGAGGGTAGGCAATGGAGAAAGGGATTGCTGGATCCCGAACAGTGCATCCAAGAAAATTTTAACTGTACGAGGGAACCAATTATTTACCAAAGTGAATGAGTTGATTGATGCAATCACAGGTGAATGGGATGAGGAACTAATCGGGAGAATTTCTGACCCATAGATGCTGGACGTATATTGCAAATCCCATTATATCAGGCAATTACGGAGGACTATGTCGCTTGGCATCTCACGAAGAGTGGCATCTTCTCGGTACGCTCTGCTTATTATAAGCAGTGGGAAGCGAACATGATACAGAAGATGGTGGCCTGGCTTGCTACTCCACAGCGCGCCCCACCCAGTTTGGAAGATGCTCTGGGGCATAAAAGTTCCAGCGAAAGTAAAAAAATTCATCTGGAGATGCTTGCATAATGCAGTCCCCTGCCAGAGTATCCTAATGAACCGCCGTGTGGGAAATTTGTCCCAGACCTCCTCCATATGTTGTTCCAATGTGCGAGATCTCAGGCAGTGTGGGAAGCGTCGGGGTATCGTGCAGGTTCAGCGGTCCTATAGTTCATTCTCTATGATGAATCTTATCGGCGCCAATACTCTGGTGTGGTGGAGTTGCCGGAGCTCATCTCTACTTGCTGCTGGTTCCTATGGTGGCAACGGAGACAGTATGTGCGAGGGGAAGTGATTCTATCGACAGAACACTCTTACGATCAACTATGGGCGCGGCTCACATGCCAAAACCACTCCCAAGATCAATACATGGCCATTGTACTTGGCAGATCAGTTAGTCCTAAATGTTGATGCCTCATTCACAGAAGGAGATTATACTGGGTCTTGTGGTGCTGTCATCCGTGATCACCGGGGATCTTTTATGTCGGCGTCCACGGCAAGACTGGAACATGTCGCAGATGTTTTCTCGGCAGAAGCGGCAGCTTTGCTTGAAGGTCTGAAGCTAGCAAGAGATATATGATGCCAAAACTTGATGGTGAGATCAGACAATATTACTGTGGTGGATGCAATCAGGCAGAATGAAGGATATTCCATGGTAGCAGCGCCAATCTTTAATGAATGCCGTAGTTTTCTAGAAGATCTCGGGAAGTTTACTGTTGAGCATTGTATTAGGGACTCAAATTATGTTGCTCATGAGCTGGCTAGATGGGATCGTGCTGATAGTCCATCTAGATGGGTTGATGCCCCGCCTGATTTTACTGTAATTCAACTGGCTGACGATGTATCTATCCTGTCATTAATAAAGCAAGCTTTCCGGTAAAAAAAACCTGCTGAGAAAAAAAATCATTTTAAACCCTGAATTTGTAGAGGTCTGACGAAACGAACACCCAAATGAGCGGCAGTGTTGACTACGGGGCGCACCCGTCCTCCGCGCTGGGCCAGCCCATTTTTTACTTTTTTTGGCTGTTAAAAATGTCTTATTTTTTTTTGTTAAAAGGAGCATCTAAGAACAACACAGGACGCAGAGAGAGACCCGTGACTGGCCGGCCCAATATCAGGAAACAAAGGAGAGCACGATGTAAAAATTAACAGAAATGTGTGGGGCACAACTAGGAATCGGACTCGCGCCTTTTAATTCCTGAACATGTGCCACTAGCCTCTGGAGCTAATGGCTATTAGTGCCATAAAGATAGCGTGTTTTCTTTTTTAAATCCCACTGAAGCGGCATATCCAAAACAATCTGTGCAAAATTTTAAACGTTTCTTGAAAATTTAGGAAAACAATTAATTGCCTAATATTGTTCTGAAAACGGAAATATTTTTGGAATTCCAATTTTTTACCCCGCGATTTTTTTTTTCAAATTTTGAAATCTCAAACATTTTTTAATCTGTGAACAATTTTTGGAAACAGAAACAATTTTCGAAATTCCAAACAAAATTAGAAAATACGAACAGATTTTGAAATACACAAACATATTAGAAAATTTGTGATCTTTTTTTTTCCTTTTGAAAATCTGGTTCACAACATTTTTTTTATTGCATTTCCCAATTCCTACTAAGTTGGCCATGAATTTAAGAAAAAATAAAAAGAAAGAGAAGGAAAGGAGAGAAAAAGAAAAGGCAGAAAAAAGGAAGGAAGTGAACACAACAGGAGGTCTTGGGTCCGGGTCACCCTTCGTGTTTATTTTTACAGTTTTAAAGAAGAAGAAAAATTGTGCGTTTTAAAGAAGGATAAAGAAAAATCTAAAACGGGCCGGCCGAGAGAGGAACAGTGCGAAGTGGCATCAATCCCGGCCATCCCTCGACACATCGGCAATCCTTGTTTGCCAAACGATACCAGGGTTCACTTTAGACCGGGGTTGTATAGTTCAGGGTACAATCGATCGGGATTTTGATTCGAGGGTTCGTTTCCGCCATACCTCTAAGGGTTCAAAGTTTGAAATGGATTTTTTTTTGAACCGGGCTTGTACCCCTTTCCATTTACTCAAAAACGAAAATAACAGCAGTCTTAGAGTTTCAGCCTGCCGTGTGCTCGCACGATTTACTTTGATTCCATACGGCTACAAGCTGATGGCTTTCACTGCCCGTGTCGAGCCAAAATCGTCCCTGCTCAAATAAACAACTCCACTCTGCACACCGGTGGCAAGTTCCGGGAAACTTCCGCGCAAGCGCCAAACAGGTGAAGGAAGGCAGGCGCGCTCGTGGCCGACCCACCATCATAATTTACCCCTGGCGCACCAGTCCAGACGGCATCCAATGCCCCCCACTCACCCGCCCCCAGATCGGATCTGACCACCACCCGCTCACCACTGCTCGCCACCACACCTCCAACCGACGCATGGGCCCGCGCCGCGCGGAGGGCCACAGCGCAGCGGCTCTGCGCGGGCACGTGGCCTGTCGCGCCCGTCCCCTCGCCTCTCCCCCCCGCGATTATTTCTACCTGGCCGAGCCGCGCTTGGAGAGGGCAGAGTGAGCAGAGAGGTGGAGTAGACTTGATCTCGTACCGGGGGCCTGCCGGCTGCCCGCTCTGCTCGCCGGTGGGTACGTGCAGCGGCCTGAAGAGGCGCGTGCTCCCAGTCTCAGGGGGGGAGTGGGGAGGCGCCGGATCTCGCGGGGCAAGTTCGTCCACGGAGTGAGGTATATATACTTCGTTTCTTCGTCATCTGGATCCGACCAGTTTAGCGATTAGATCTACTGCGTGTGCATCTCAAGTGTGAGCTGCTGGTGATACACCGTACCTTTTTTCCTTGTGTTCTACGTAGATCCGATCGAGCTAGACTGTTCAGCTAGGGTGCGCATATCAAGTGCAAGCTGTCGGTCACCCACCGTATGTTTTCTTTGAGTTCAATCACGCGTCTGCTTTGGTCGTCGGTCGTTTAATCTAGTCTCTTCAAGCCAGCAATGCGCGCCGACTATTTCCACGCCGGCGTGTGCATCTTAATTAGTACTGTACATGGGAATTGCTGGCCATCCACGGTAGATTTTACAGAGCTAGTTTTGTCGTACGAGCTACTCCCCGGGTTTGCTCTGCCCTTCTAGATCTGTAATTAGATGTGTTTTGTACTACCTCTCTTCAGTAATACAAGACGTTTTAGATCATCTTATATTACCTTACGGAGGGAGTACATCTGTATGCTAATTCTCGGCCATCCATGATGGATTACAGTGCTAATCTGGTCCTACAAGCCACTTCAGGTCACCAAAAGCTTCCTATGCTGTGGTCTACTTTAGGCTTGCTCTACCCTAGGAAGATCTGTATTAGACACATCTTGATGTGCGAAATAAATGAAGAGGGCATTGTTCTTTGCCCATTACCACCGTTTCTGTTTGTGCCGGTTGGTATGTGTGTGATCTTATGTGTAGATCTCAAGTCTGAACTATTATGTTCTTCTTCCAGGTTAACTAGCTTATGATTCAGTGTTGTATTTATCTTCTTGAAAATATATTATACTCTTGTTTTGCTTGTGTGCTAACCATTGTAAAAAAAACTTCCTTTTGAATAGGTACCTTGTTATGGGATGAAGTGAAGAGTGCCTTGATCTTATTAATCAATGCATTGTATTATGTGCACAATAAGCTTTTGCTATGCTCTCACCGTTAATGCCCACTGGTTGGATCATGCTTCTGTTTATGAGCTCATTGAAGTAACTCTCCCGTAGCTCAAATCGGCCAATTTCTCGTTTGCGTGGCACACAAAACCTTCAGCTATCCATCTCCATATCTGTTGGCCTCTCTTAATTTTGTAATCTTCTGGAAATATGCTTAGGTTTAATAAACGATGCGAAGGTAGATCATAAAACATCCACACAATCTTTTAATCTCAAGCAAGATGGTCTATGCTAGTGTTAGTGATTTAACAGAAATAGGAATGGCACATGCACCAATACTATGAAAAGTAGCAAAGAAAACGAGTAAAAGA
The DNA here is from genome assembly GCA_000582825.1 of Hordeum pubiflorum. Taxonomy (NCBI): domain Eukaryota; kingdom Viridiplantae; phylum Streptophyta; class Magnoliopsida; order Poales; family Poaceae; genus Hordeum; species Hordeum pubiflorum. Next base: position 6,125 of record CBMN010041167.1, read on the forward strand.
GGCCCTTGACTTGTAGATTATACAAGAGTTATGATCTAGAAGTCAACCCTTTTTTGCCAGTAGTTTTGATCTACCTTCCCATCTATAGGATTAGTTATTATGTCTAAGCATGTTTTTAGAAGATTAGAAGATTAAGCAAGCTCATTCGGTATGTAAGTGGATAGTTTGAGGTTTTGTTTATCATGAAAAACAAGGGATTAGCAAGTTTGAGCTCGGTGGTAGAATTGCTCAATGAGATCCTGAATAGGAGCATGATTCAACCAATTGACATCAATGTTGATAAAGGCATGGAAAAATCTTATTGTATACATGATATGGTGATTGATTTCATATGCTGAAGAAAAACACTTGCATGTCACACTGAGTGAAAGTGGTCTGCCCAAAGACAAGATTTGAAGATTATCCATCTGAAAGAGCATGACAGGTAGCAGCGATGTGAGAATGAGGTCTCTTGCAATTGTTGATTCAGTGTAGCTTATGTTGAGTGTTCCAAGTTCTACATGTGCTGGATTTAGAATATTGTGCTGCATGTTTGCCTGGGGTGTTTTGATTTGTCTTACTTACGTGATGACATGAAGCTCCCATTGTATTTGTACCCACTAATGCTGAATTATAGTCATGAATCTCTTGTTGTATTTGTTCCCACTTATGCTGAATTATATTGTAACTTTACTTTCTAGAATCATCAAAGTTTCTGTGTCGGCTCCTGCAGTTAGCTCATGATGAACTTGTTTTCCCATAACTTTATTTTGATGCTGGCTTGTTATTCTGCCTGATTTTGATTATCCACTGCGTCTCTTTTCTTTATGCTCTATTTACTCTATTTATTTTGAAATCTTTTTACTCTATGATCTTTTTTTGTATGAAATTTAAGGTTATTGTTCTGAAAGTTTCACCTTTTATTTGTAGTGGTTGCTGTTAATTTTCTTTAACGTCCTTTATATGTTGCATTTGTTTAAATTTGACTGAACTGATGTTGCAGTGCTATCAGCCTGAACTGATGCAACGTTTTTTGTAGGTAAAATGATCTGAATGAGTACAGTACTTATGTCGACAACTGTTATTTTCTTTCTGATTGCCATCAGTAGCAGGAACAGCACAAGCGAGGCCGTGCAATGTCCGTGCTGAATCTACCTGTTGAGCCGTTCGAGGATGTCTGCATGCTTCCATTTTTGCCTATGAGGCGGCATCAGAGCCTGAGGCTCTAGAACACTGCATTTGCATTGTTTTGATTTGTCCTCGTTCTGTAACAGAGACATGAAGTTCTCATTGAGATTGTAAGGAACTTTTTACTCGTGGAATGAAATTTAGTCGGTTCAGTTTGTAGTACAATGTCTTGAAATAAATTTTATTCGAACTTGACTCAGACAGGTAGTGCTATAACCCTGAACTGATGCAAAGATTTTTGGAACCATATGGTGTGAAGCAAAAGAAGGCCCATTTATAGGAGCTTCTCTCTTAACTGACAAACTACTATTAGGTATTGCACTTTGGCATGGAACAAACGTGCACTACATGATAATTAGCCTCAACAAATCTCTGATGTCCCTAGAAATTCTAGTGTTCCTCTCGAGCAAAAGCTAATTTCACAGTATTCTTTTTAAATTTTGAGACTTCCTTTTCCAAGTGTCATCTTGGATACTTGCGCCTGAATTCTGTTATCACCTCCGTCGATTCGAGAACCGTCAAGTTTCAGTGACACCTCCTGCATTTTGCCCTCAATGAACACACTGTTACATTTCCTTGCACTGTAAGTATGTAATTATGATGTACTGTTGGTTTGTTAATTTGCTTGCTTTGATTATCTACTGCGCTTCTTTCTTCCTAGCAGATTTCAGACTCGTTTTATCCTAGACTTGTGGAGCAAAAAATTTGTACGGTTAACTTTCGCCTTTAATTGTAGCCTTTGCGTTTTTGTTTCTTCATCGCCTTGTCATGGTACAAATTTGACCAAACAAATAGGAAAGACAGTAGTGACATTGAGAAGTTGAGATGATGCATCGATGTCTGAAGTTAAGAATGATTGATGAGCAAACCATAGAATGCTAGAAGACTATTTTTACTAGCAACTTATTAATGTTTCCTTTTTCTTTTTGCTGGATAATGGGTAAAGCATCTCAATGACCATACATGATGACCCGCATAGGTATATATTGATATGTGTTGCCGTACATATCTTGGGGTTGTTATAAACCAACCACCGGAGAGATATACAAGGAGGGGGAGATAGAGATAGATAGAAAGTTAAACAAGTAACTATCTCCTAACTACTTGCTATGAGATATCCTGGTGGTGCCTGGTTATGGTTGATGGTTAACACCCTTCCTTACTCTAAACTCTTCAAGTTTAGATTACGCTTGAATCCCTCAAACTGATTTATAGCCAAAGCCTTTGTGAATCCAGCTGCAATTTGATCTCTGGAAGCAGTGGCGGCGGAGCTACACCCCAGGCTTGGGGGCCTGGGCCCGGGTCTTGGAGCCAAAATTGTTCCTTGACTGTAGCATTTTTTGTATTATTTGACACTGTTGGTCACTGTAGCATTGAAGCCGGCCTGGGGCCCAGTGTTTACCTGGCCCTGTGTGGAAGGAACAGACCGGATCTCCAACTCCTTATTAGCAACCCTTTCTTTGACAAAGTGATAATCAATTTCAATATGTGTTGGTCATTGCATGAAAAACAGGATTGACAGAAAGATATGTTGCATCAATGTTATCACACCAAAGACTTGGAGTTTGTGTATGACATATTCCAAGTTCCTTGACTATAGACTTAATCGATATGATCTGTGCCGTGGCATTAGCCAATACCTTGTATTCTGCTTCAATACTTGATCTTGACACATTTGTCTGTTTCTTTGCACACCAAGAAATTAATTTAGGCCCAAAGAAAACTGCAAAGCCTCATGTAGACCTCCTGTCCTCCAAGCAGCCCGTCCAATCAGAATTAGAAAAGACACTAACAAGAGTAAAGGAGGACCTGGTGAATGTTAGTCCAACACTTAAAGTATGTTTAACATATCTCAATATGCGTTTGGCAGCAGTCCAGTGAACTGAGATGTGTGCATGAAGAAACTGACACATTTTATTTACTGCAAAGGAAATATCAGGTCTGGTGAGTGTTAGATACTGAAGTGCTCCCACCAAACTTCTGTATTTGGCACCATCCTCGTGACTCTAGAGTACACCCTCTGCAAGAGACGGTTTTTTCTGAACTAGACAACGGTGTTAATGAGGGTTTACAACTCTGCAGCTCTGCCTTGCTCAAAAGATCAGTTGCATATTTCTCTTGAGAAAGATGAAGGGCACCATTTGTAGTTTTCTTTTGTATGGCGTCCCCCCTAAGGCCATGTTGGGCCACACCCTCTCCCAAAGGGATTGAAGGGGATTTTGACTTGTAGAGGATTTAATCCTCTTTGATCCCTGCCAATCCACTTCAATTCCTTGTTAACCGAACATGCCTAAAGGCGCATAGTTAGCAATTCTTTTTAGACAATCAACATATAAATGAATTATAAAATATTATTTCCCCATCCATCATAAGCACCTATTCATTGGTTTTTGCTCCTTCGCACTCTTCGTTCTGGTTTGATCACACTTTTGTGTGTGGAAAGATAAGATCTATTACAAAAGTTCACCGAAAGTACAAATCATCTCAAACATTATAAAAAATACATCGAGATTCCGAGACAACCAAACATCCACTATTGTCGCCCGAACGAGTAATTGTTGTTGCTCCATTAACGCAGCCGGCTTGAGCTTGCCGATGAAAGCCGGGAAGTATTTATGGAGGTGGAAGAGAGGCCAGCAGCAAAGACCTCCGTCTGGGCAGGTGCAAAGGAGTGCCAGGTCTCCCATGCAAAAGGGCAGTCAAGCAGAAGATGACGGGCTGTCTCTGGCAACTGG
>CBMN010041169.1:0-10188 GCA_000582825.1 Hordeum pubiflorum
TGTTTTTTCATCCATCAAGGTGGAGGCGCGGCTATGGGTGAAAGCAGGGGCTAAGCATCTAGGGAATCTAATTCCGGGAGAGTAAACATGCAATTTGCTTCGGGCCTGTGTGTGCCCATGTAACAGACAATTTCTTCCTATCCTGCTTAATTAATGAGATGAGGCAAATCTTTTGCCTCCGTTTCAAAAAAAAAGAAGTTGGTGTCCCACACATGCTGGGATCCCTTTATGCCGCCGCTGACAGCAAGGAGCAAACTGAAGAGCTTTCACCCAACAATTGATGAATGAAAGCCATGGCACTGCCACTAAGAAATTGGGACCTAGAATTAGGACAATCTGTACTTGTACCCTGTGTGGCTTATAATTTTTTGTGTCCCCTGCATCTTTAGTTATTCATATCACTCCCATTGAATTATTTGCACGGAGACGAGTTGCGTCTGGCCTCCCCCCGTACCCCCCCCCTCTTCCCTACATCGCCTCCCCGAGCGGGGAGACCGGGGCGCCCTCTCCTCTCATTGCCGTCTAGCTCTCCGCCACCCCTTCCCCTTCCCGTCGCTGTCGCCAGTAGGTGTGGCCGGGCGTTGCCCGCGCGGTGCCATTGCAAGACCGGCGGTGGCGGCTCCCTTCCTCTACCCGTCGCGGAAGCCAGGCTCGGGCGGGCATGCTCCGACAACGGTGTGACTTGGTAGGCGGCGCTCCGATGCATATCGGGCGGTGACGAGGTGACGGTGCGGGCCCTTGGCGGCGGCGGCGACTGGTGGTGGGTGCTGGCCGACGGCACCCTGAAAGCCAAGATATGGGCCCTTTGGGCTCAATATGGGTCAGGGCGGGCGGGTTTGGATTCCGGCGTGTCGTTTCCGGCTGCTCTGGCAAGCTACGGGCGATGGGGGCGGCGACTACTGTGCTGCGTCTCCTGCAGCGCGGAGGCGGGAGCTTAACGGGCCCGATCTGGGCCTGGCCTGGCAGTTGGCCTGGCGTGCTCCTGCTTCTACGTCCGCTTTGCTACCGCCTAAGCCGGTGGAGGCTGTCCCCTCTCACGTGGCTGCGGTAATGTGGGTCCCTATCTACGGTGGCTTTGTCTTGGTCCGGTTGGCATCGCAGCGTTTGCCGTGGTGAGACGACAGTGGTGTCCTCGTGACTATGTTGGTGGGCGGTAAGCAGGGTGGAGCCGCGTTTGGTCCTTGGTTGTGGGTGTGAGGGGTCGGGAGAAACCTCTGTCAGGTCTGGCCGGCACCGATGCGGTGACGCCTGTGGGCACCCCCATCCTTCTTGAAGGGCGTCAGGTGTACCTCTCCCCCACTCCCCTCCATGTGCCGGGAGAAATCTTAAGACTCGTCCGGGCAGCAACGTCGTCATTGTCGCAGTCCTTCTTGAAAGTGTTGCCAGGTACGCGGCAATTCGGTGGCATAGGAGTGTGGTGGAATTCTCCAGTGGGCGCAGTGGTTGCGGGATACTACAGTTTTCGTTGATCCGACGTTGTTGGCATTATTTCTATTTTTCTTTTTTGGGCGTGATTGTGTTGTTTGCCTCAGTGATGAACTCATTGTTGTATCGAATGGTTGCTATATTAATACAACGGGGCGAAAGCCTATTTCTTCGAACTAATGAAGAATGAAATTCTTGTGCTATGCCATGTTGATGCGTTGATTTTTCTTTTCACGAAATCTGCAAAGCTCGATGGATAAAATCTAACAAGAAATATTACATTTCATTTTGTTAAGAAATATTTCATTTTGTCCATGATTTTAATGTGCCACCATTTTACTATTAAGCCATATCGAGAGCAGGAATCCGATGCATTACATTAAAATCATCGACAAAATGCCATTTTGTTAGGATAAATGGTTTACACGCATGGGTATGTCACTCGCTCGCCAAATATGCTTAGAGCAACTCCAACGGGCCGACCCATTTCGTCTGCGCGTGTTCGTTTGGGTTAACACAGACATAAAAAGCGGCCCCACACGCCGACCCAACGAACACGCGTCCGCTTTATGTTCGCCACGCGACCCATTTGGAGTCCAAATTTGGGCCACGTTTGCGTCGACGTGGACACGAAGTGGACACACGCCTCGACCGCATACACCTTCCCCTGGCCCGTCCGTCGGTGGCAGTCTCTCCTTTTTTATCCCCTACTCCCACCCGCCGTCCGCCCGTGCACAAACCCAAGGCTGGCGTCCATTTTCCCGTCCACCTTGCTCTTCAGCCCCTCTCTCATCACCCAGTAGCAAATCCACCGGCGGGGTGCCTCCTTCGCCCCGGTGCAGGAGGCCTAGTGGTAGATCTGCGGCGTCGGCAACGGGATTTGGCGCATCCTGCCGGCAGGATCACGTACCCCGTCTTTTTTGCACTTGCCAGGGATTAGCCGGGTACCGGTCCACCCATCCCGAGCAATGCCTCGGTGCCGCATGCAAGTGCTCAATCCGCCTCTAGACGCTTGGATCTATCCCATCGTCGGTTCGCCGGCAAAGCCACGGCCGACCGACGCCCTGGCTTGACGCTGGCCCAGAGGCTTCCCGGCACACCATTGCCGCTCATAAAGTGCAACGATTGCCCGCGGCAGGTCGTCCGCCGCGTTTCTACTATGCTGGAGCATCCCGATTGGATGTTCGTCAAGTGCAAAAAAGATGGGGTACGTGATTTTTGTTCGGCCTTTTGCTCTTCGATTCAACGCAATTTCGGTAGCTTATTTGCTCAAATTTATGTGTAGGAGGGATGCAAGTTTTGGTATTGGGAAGAAGAATACATCGATCTATGGATCGTATGAAATTTTGCTAGATGTTCATGCATTTCTAGCTAATCGAAGCTAAAGATGAAACTAAAGAAGAGACCAAAGGGAAAGTAACGTCTTCTTTAGAATCAAAGAAGAAAGACATTGTCAAGCTCAAGAACCCGTAGATCAACAATGAAGACATAGATAAGATATTAGTCCAACTAGTAGGAATAATTATGAAAGTTGAACATCTTTTAAAATGTCTAATTATGGTTTTGTTTTTTTTGGTTTTGTATTCGTAGCAAAGAATTGGTAAAAATGTATGTATCAAAATGCCTTTCGTGAAATAAAAAATAGCGTGTCAATGCCAACAAAAAATGTGTGAATGACAAAAATGAATGCCGGCCGGCTGTGAGGACACGATTTGGGTCCGTGCATTGGGCATACGACCAACCTAAATAAAAAAGGGACGGACACCGCGGATCCAAATGGATAAAAAACGGACATAACACGCGTTTGTTTGAGTCGGTCGGTTGAAGTTGCTTTTAGTGACGTCTCTAGAAGAAAGAGGTCAAATGGGACAATATCATAGCAGATACAGGCTGAGTCCTCGGATCCGCCCAAATCTGTCAAGGAAGAAGAGACATATATGATTTGGATTTCCTACGTGCGTACCGTAAATGGTTTTTGCTGCATAGCATAGCATTAGTTCACACGTCTGGTCTTGGCCAGATAAAACACCGTACTACGTACAAAAACGTGCTAATCAAGCAAGTCAATGAGCAGTAGCAATACGCATTAGTCTCGCCATCCTCAGACAAAAGACGAGGTGCAACAGGTCGAAAACTTTGTTTCACGTTCACCCGAAACCTGCTGATGCACTTACACTGTTTGCGTCACAGGGTCATCGTCCAGAGGCAGATGAGAATTCAGAAGAGGACACTGTTGCTGTTGACATCACAGAGTCTCAGGCGTATTTTGTCACGTTTATTTGAATGATCTGAAGATTGCTCACCACGCCTGCTGCGCCCTAGCGTGTATTGTCGTCGGCTAGGGCTAGGCTAGCTAGTACGAAGCCAATGCATTAGTGGTTAGATGAGGTGTTAAGTGCATCGAAAACTTTAACGACCAATCTTCAGAATGCATTGATTCCTAGGTTTTTAACTAAGCTTCACTCATTGAATTGTTTAACAATTAAACTGCTTCATGCATTGGTTGATAGATATTTTACATAGGTCCTCGCGTTTATGCGTTTCCTCCTAAAGTCATCATAATATTGTATCTTCTCTTTATTTGCCTTGTCACATGGAAAGTCCTATTCTACTCCTGAGCTCAAATGCTCCCTTGTGAACAGTAAAATCGAAAACAATAGTAAAATAATTTAAAAAATTCTGAATTTTTTTTGTGGAAAACTTTGACAAATGATTTACATGCGTACCAAAATTCAGCACGAAATAACATTCGTGGAAGTCGCAGCAAAAAAAACAAAATCAACAGTCCAAAATGTATCCAAAACTAGCATTTTTGGAGCAGCGATTTTGTTTTTTTTGCCACGACTTCCAAAAATGTTATTTCGAGCTGAAATTTTGCAAACATACAAAACATTTGTCAAAGTTTACCTCAAAAAAAAATCAGAATTTTTTGAATGATTTTACTATTTTTTTCAATTTTACTGTTCATGCAGGAGCATATGAGCTCGGGAGCAAAAACTCCATGTCTGCACCTTTTTGTCTATGTGACATCCTTAGCACATGTATATCATGGATCACTGAGAAAGACCTAAAGCAACTAAGACTATTCATAGTGAGAGTAACTTCAGCAGTAACATAAGGTTTAACTTAACAAATTCGTTTATGTGGCAATAATTTAATAGTAACATAGCTAGTTAGTTACACTATGAGTAATATCACACATATTAAGACAAGATAAGTCTACAAACTAATAAATAAACGGTTGCATGACATCACACCATATATTGCTCTCCAGTATAGAGATAGTAACATAGGCTGTTACTAGTCTAAGTTAAACCTGGGCAAACGCTGGGCCGGGCCGGGTTTCGGACCGGGCTTGTAAAAGCCCAACCTTCATTTCTCAAGCCTGAGCCCGGCCCGAAGCCTGAAATACTCTGTTTTCAAGCCCAGCCCGGCCCGAAATCAAGTCCGAAGCCCGAAAGCCTGCCTCGAACGCTGTTTTTCGATGTACGCACGTGCAAGCCCGGCCCGAAGCCCGACCCAAAAAAAAAAAGCCCGAGTCGGCCCGAACTACATTTCGGGCTGCAAAATGAGGCCCGAACCCGGCCCGAATGGCAAGCCTGACCCGGCCCGGGTTTTTTGGGTCAGGCTCGGGCCGGGTCGTCGGGCTGGGCTGCCCATGCCTGAGTCTAGTCTAAGTTACTCCTTACTATGTATAGTCTAAAGGAACACTTGCAATGTGTATTTCCCAAGGAAAGTACTGCTCTAACCCAACCTTAAAATGGACGAAAGTGAAGCATAATTGCATAGCTATACCGTAGGTTGTTCTCAGCTGACAACATAGAACGTTTTGCCTTCTTTTTTTCTGTTTTCTTTTAGTTTTTCAATTTCCTTCTTTTGCTTTTTTTCTTCTCTTCTGACCGACCAAGTATGTTCAACAGTAATTGCGTGACAGATAGGGAATGCACAACTTTAACCGCGCGCGTGCTTTGAGACGTGCCTCTGTACTTGGGGTTGAAAAAATAAACAAAAAATGTTATTTTTCGGTTTATAGCGTTGATTGATTTAAAGATAACTAAAATTTTCTAATCTCTCCTTTTCGTTTTATATGGCTTAATTTGAAAATCTCTCCAATCAAGATAGATAATGAGTGGTGGAATATATTTTATAGTAGCAATAAAACTTAATTAGTACACTATTATTTTCTCTAAAAGTTGTGTCTACTGATGTATTAATTAGAACACATGCTTGCATGATCACTAAATGACTAAGAACTTGTACATGTATTGGTGAGTTTTTTCTTGTTCTTTGCATGCAGTGATTTAGTGCACCTTAAAATCTAAACATGTGATGCTAAGTAGTAGATTTGAGACTAATAAAATGCAAAACATTTTTTTAGATGAGCCCTGTAAACTAAAAAGGAGGATATACTTACTATCCATATTCACTTCTCAAAGAAGAAAAGGCTATCCCTATCCATGTTGGATGTGCATTCAACGATGTCTTGGTTGACAGGTGTTGGCCAAGATGTCTGGGTGTCTTCCCGAGGCAGGGAGAAGCGGACCATGATGACTGTCGGCAATCCGGGCGCTGGGATTTTTGGATGCACTGCCTAAAAGTGAGTTGCACGGTTGATTCTCCGGCGAGCAGCGTGTTCGCGGTGTTGGCTACACCCTTTGGTCGTGTGGATGGCAAGGAGAGTGGTAGTGGGTGGTTCTCATGAGGTCGTTGTTGTTGGTGATGGTTGAGCCTAGATCTTGAATTGAAGGCTAGACATGGTCGCGGTGGGCCTTCCCTTGTGGTAGTCTTGGCGGCCTAGGTAGCCTAGGTTGTGTCGTGACCCTCTTGGGAGCCTCATCAGGGAGTTGAGATACCTTTCAGTCGCTACGTAGCGGTGTATTTGGGCGGGCTTGGATCGTAGCTTGATGTATATTCGTCTGGCATGTGGTGGCCTCATTCACCCGTCTATCTTTTGCATGTGATATTGTCGTCGATGTTCTTGGTCACCACTGCCCCTGACAAAATTAGCGCTCCTCGGTCTAGAAGCTGGAGGGCCCTTTCGAACGGCAGTGTGTCACATGTATTTCGGTAAATTATTGTGTGGTCCTTCCATGAGAGATAGATTTGTTGCCTGCCGGAGTTTGTGGGCGTTTAATGTTGTAGTTTGACTACTCTTGTGTTATGCTCGTTGCCATTCGGTCGTGTGGCTTTATATGAAGAAGACGAAAACCTATTTCAAAAGCACGTTCAACGATTTCATTTTTGTGACATGAACCGACAGGAGCTCTGTCTCTTGCATTATAGGAGAGGGAAAACTGTACATTTTAGAGGGGTTTACAAAAAACATGCCTAGGCTACTGATCATCGGAATGTTGTTCAGTGGCCACAACTACAGATTACTCTCTGAATGCATCTCTGTAGAGGTCTACATCATCGATCAGCAACATGAATACTTCCTGTGGTAGGAGTAGTTTGTTTTGCAACACCCTCCCGTTTCTTTCGCTCCAGAGATGTCGTGCCATATACACAACAAACATTTTCTGATTCTCTCTAATTTCTTTTGGTGTTATCATGAGCAGCCTGCAACATCAAGATATGACCGAGTTTGAGGATAAGGACACATTCATCATCTGAGGGTGAAGAGTGCTTGTCTTGTTTCAGACCTCCTTAGAGTAGGGGCAGGCAAGTAGGATATGCATTGCCGTTTCGGGAGCCTGATCACAGAAGGAGCAGCTTGGGCTGCAAGGCCATCCCCTAGTGGATAATCGATCCGCAGTTTCTGGAGCAGTAACCACAGTTTTTTAGGCCCCATTTGATTCATAGGATAGGATTATCATAGGAATAGGAAACTTGTAAGAAATTAGATGACATGCATCTTAAATCCTATGAGTAGGATTAGGAAAAGAGATGTTATTTGGTTCACATCATAGGAATTAATTCATTGAGTCCAGGCTCATTTTTATTTTCCTTTGAAATATGAAGTATATGAATCAATCATATGTAGGAATAAGAATTCATTCCTATAAACCAAATGGCTCTAAAAAAAATATTCCTACAAGAATTCTTTCCTATAAAATTCCTGTGAAATTCTTTCAACCCAATGGAGGCTTAATATCCTGTTGTTTCACCCGCAAATAAAAAAAAGGAATTTATCTTGTTTTTAGCCTTCACTTTCCATGTTTGCTACGGAAACGGTTGCTATATATCCATATCGAGGTTTGACTATCCAAATTAAATCTGGAAATCTCTGTGTTGTGCTTGCCTTCTCGAAAGAAAATTGAAAACTAGCCTGCTCATGGCAACAGCAAAAATGGGCTGCTCACCACGTGCTTGCCTCAAGCCTCTACTTTTCTCATCAATTAGTAGTACTACTAACTTGGCCCGTTTCAGTTAGTGTGCATAAAAAAAATGCTCTCGTCGTAGGTTGCCGCGACCGCGAAGGCTTGGAGGGCTAGCTGCTCTGTCATTGTCATCTCCGAAGAACATGAAACGTGGAAGGCTCGACCAACTAATTGTATGAATGGAATAATCCGAAACCAGTTAAACACCATGCAGCTGGGGCATGCATGCATCGCCACCGGCTTTGCTAGCTCCTGCAGTATAAATACCTCGTGGATCTGCTTCCAGTGGCCATCACACACACCATTCCAACTCTACAGCGTGTTACGGTACTAACAGTGTTACCTACATACTGCTTAGCTTCCGTCACTTGATCAACGGTCGAAATAGTAACGGCGTCGATCTGGCAATGGGTGTAGCGATGCTTTGGTTACTAGGCCTGGTATTAACGCTGGGGGCTGCAGCCACGCTGGCCGTGGGCTCCAAGAATCACCACTACGATTTCGTTGTAAGTCTACTTGCAGGCATCAACCATCAAGTGTAGTAGCATTGTAGCAATCATGATCACCGTGGTGAGTTTAGTACACATGCAACTTGCGAAACTTCATGACACAGTCCTAGCCGACCAGTGGCCAGAGCAGCGATGGGCCAATGACACGACACCTTGTTCATTTTCTGATTCTTCAACAACGCCTCGAAAGTGAAAATTACACTGTGTTTTTGTTGAATTTGCTTCCCTTGCAGGGATTAATTAACTGGACAATTTCCTTCTTCTTAATTAATCGATGAGGCAAAGCTTTTGCCTCCGTTTCGGAAAAAAAATACCTGCATGCACGAAATGAACTAACGGCATTCCTCTTGCAGATAAAAGAGACTAACTACACAAGGCTGTGTCGCGAGAAGACCGTCCTCACCGTGAACGGCCAGTTCCCCGGTCCGAACATCTACGCGCGCAAGGGCGACATCGTCATCGTCAACATCATCAACCAAGGCAACAAAAACATCACCATCCACTGGTCAGTTTGATTCCACCGCGCCATTCACGTAACAAAACTTCTCTTCTTTGCCTGCCCAGCTGGTTAACCTTCTGATGTGATCATCGGCAACCTCCTTGTGTGTAGGCATGGTGTGGACCAGCCAAGGAACCCGTGGTCCGACGGGCCGGAGTACATAACGCAGTGTCCCATCCAGCCCCGCGCCAACCTCACCTACACGGTCATCTTGTCCGGAGAAGAGGGCACGCTCTGGTGGCACGCGCACAGTGACTTTGACCGCACCACCGTCCATGGCGCCATCGTCATCCACCCCAAGCTCGGCACCACCTTCCCTTTCAAGAAGCCGCACAAGGAGATACCTGTCATCCTGGGTACGCGGATCTATTGAACTTGTTTGGTGTATGAAGTCATGTTGTACGCGAGTTTTGAGATGTTGATTCGCAGGAGAGTGGTGGAACGTCGATGTGAACCGTCTGCTCGAGGAGGCCAAACGGACCGGTGGCGAGGTCGCTATTTCCGATGCGAACACCATCAACGGCCAGCCGGGAGACCTCTTCCCGTGCTCCAGGAACGGCACCTTCAAGGTACACGTGGAGAGTGGCAAGACGTACCTGCTCCGGATCATCAACGCGGCACTGGCCAACGAGCTATTCTTCGGCGTCGCAGGCCACCCTCTCACCGTGGTTGGCACCGACGCGCGTTACACCAAGCCGTTCACCGTCGACCACATCATGATCTCGCCGGGCCAGACTGTGGACGCGCTCCTCGAGGCCAACCGGGCCACAAACAGTTCGGCCAATGGTCGGTACTACATGGCGGCGCGGACGTTCGCGTCGAACACCGGCATCGACTTCAATAACAGCACCGCCACGGCCATCGTGGAGTACACGGACGCGCCGCGTGCCGCACGCGCGGGCACGCCGGACTTCCCTAACCTTCCAGCCGTCAATGACACCGACGCGGCGACGACGTACACTGAGCAGCTCCGGTCCCTGGCCAGCAAGGACCACCCCGCAGACGTGCCGGCCCATGTCGACGAGCACATGCTCATCACCATCGCCGTCAACGTGCTCCCGTGCGCCGGCAACATGACGTGCGACGGTCCACTCGGCAGCCGCTTTGCCGCCAGCCTCAACAACGTAAGCTTCCAGGCCCCCTCCGTCGACGTCCTCGACGCCTACTACGGTTCCGTCCGCGGCGTGTACGAGGCAGACTTCCCCGACAAGCCGCCCTTCTTCTTCAACTTCACCGACGACAACATCCCCACGGAGCGCTGGTTCACGAAGCGCGGCACCAAAGTGAAGATGCTGGGGTACGGAGCCGTGGTGGAGGTGGTTTTCCAGCTATGAAGCACCGATACGGCGATACCGATACGGCGATACGAGTACGGCGATACGGGATACGGCAATTTCTAGAAACAGCAATACGGCGATACGGCAAGTATATATAA
>CBMN010041174.1:0-19748 GCA_000582825.1 Hordeum pubiflorum
AACGCATGCTCGAGAAGTAGCAGCGAGCTGCCCGTAGACAAGGTAGATGCCAAAAAAATTCAGCATCGTGCGTCCGCCTACACCACCATAAACAACAAGCTCATCAAACGCAGTGTGACCGACGTGTTCCAATGTTGCATCGAGTCGGACCAGGGGCGTGAGATCCTCAGGGACATCCACTAGGGCGAGTGCAGCCACCACGCCGCCTTGCGGGCCCTGGTGGCCAAGGCGTTTCGCCACGGTTTCTTCTGGCCGACTACGATTAATGACACCAAGGACCCTCGTCGACAAGTGCAACAGTTGCCAGCACTTTAGCGCAAAGAGCCACCAGCCGGTTGCCACCCTCAAGACCATCCCCATCACATGGTCGTTTGCCGTTAGGGGCCTGGACATGTTGGGCCCATTCAAGACCGCCCGAGGCGGCATGACTCATATGTTAGTCGCCATCGACAAATTCATCAAGTGGATCGAGGCCAAGCCAATAAAGAAGCTGGACGACCCGACAACCGTCACGTTCATCAAGGACATCGTTGTCCTTTACGGCCTCCCCCATAGCATCATCACTGACAACAACACCAACTTCTCCAAGGGTGTGCTCGCTCGCTACTGCTCTGCCTAGGGGATCCGGCTGGACCTAGCGTCCGTTGCCCACCCCCAGTCGAACAGCCAGGCGGAAAGGGCTAATGGCATGATCTTGGCTGGTCGAGCCACTAGAGCGATCGGCCGACTGTTGGATCGAGGAGCTGCCGGCTGTGCTCTGGAGCCTTCGGACCACGCCCAAATGATCGACCGGTTTCACCCCCTTCTTCCTCGTGTATGCGGCGGAGGCAGTCGTCCCCACTAACATCGAGTTCGACTCGCCGCACGTCACCCTATACACTGAGGCGGAAGCCAAAGAGGCGTGCGAGGATGGCGTCGACCTCCTCGAGGAGGTGCGCGAACTGGCCCTATCCATGTCGGCCATCGACCAATAAAGCCCGCACCGCGACCACAGCCGGTGGATCAGGCCCCTCGCTTTCCGCGAGGGCGACCTGGTGCTCCAGCTGATCCAACGAACAGCCGGCCAGCACAAGTTGTGCTCCTCATGGGAGGCCCCCTTCATTGTAAGCAAGTCTCTACGCAACAACGCGTACTACCTCATTAACGCACAGAAAGCAAGAAAGAACAAGAAGGACGGGTCCGGCTCGGAGACGGAGCGCCCATGGAACGCCAAGCTCCCCTGCTCGTTTTATAGTTGAAGCAATTGTATGTACATGTCGCCATCTTTTGGGTCCATCAATGAAACAATCGGCACCATCGAGCAACTCTCGGGGACTGCCTTTCGACTACTTCATTCGTCCGTTTTACTTCCTTTACATTTTCGCCTGCCCCCGGGCCGGCACGTCCGGCTCGGGGACTGGCCGGCTCGCCCGCACCCTCCCCACCCGGAGTCGGCGTAATACTATGTCTCCACACTCGTGGCCCACTCCTCGAACCGGCTACAGACCGCAACCCGGCTGTCTGGCCGATGGGAGCAAAATAAAAGGGGTGGGCAGATAGGAAAAATGACAAAGGGAAAGGTCCAGTTCAAACGATCCATTAGGCGCTCTAGCCGGCCTCACCGCTTGCTGCGTGGCCGGCTCATTGCTCACCCGTCCTAACCTAATTTGTGTCCTCGCTCCTGCGGCCCACTCCTTGACCTGGCTACAGACCGCAACCCGGCTGTTCGACTGGCGGGAGCAAAAGCTAAAGGGAACGGGCAGATAGGAAAAACAGCTAAGGCAAACAAGGTAAAAGGCGGGCCGGCAACCAATAAAAATCACTTTGCATAAATTAAGACAACTTCGCATAAAAGCATAACGGCCCTAGGCCAGCGGTTAGTTACAATTAAACTACACCCCAGCGAGTGAACTTTCTTGCTAACTTGAAAGTTCAAAAGGGAAAGATAATAGAAAATAGCCAGAGAGATCTAGGCGGAAAGCACCTCCATCTCGCCCGCCGATGGGGCTTGGTTGGTGGCTCCGGTCTCTCCAGCTGGCGGAGTCTAGTCCATGGCGGTCGTCTCGCCAGCTAGCGGAGCCTGGTCGGCGTCCCTCGTATCGCCGGCCGGCGGAGCCTGGTCGGTGGTCGCCGCCTCGACGGACGATGCGGCCGTCTCGTCGGTGTCCGCCTCGCCAGCCGCCGCGGTCGTGGTGCCGTCTCCTCCCGAGCTGGAGTCGGTCCCCTTGACGTCGTCTTCAATGGGGACGCCAAACTCATCCTCCGGGATGGGCGTCCCGTCCTCCGCCAGCTCAGGGAAGTAGCAGACAAGGGAGGTGTATGAGGCGAGCTTGTTGGCGCGCATGCCGATGGCCTCGTCGCGCTCCGCCAGGTCGTCGGCCGCCTTGGCCGTCATACTGGCGAGTTGGTCCAGCTCCATGCCGGGATACCATGACAACACAAAGGACATCGCCATGCGCGCGTCCGCTCGGGCTGTGGACGCCCTCCAGGCGTCGAACCGGCCAACGTTATGCTCTAGCCACCTCACGAGCCGGTCAACAGGGATGGGGTCAGCTCGGCCTGGCCAGAAGGCTTTGGCGATCTCCGCGCCGGCCGAGCGGAACCGCTCTAGGATGGTGGCGATCCGCCCCAGCCGAACCTCGGTGGCAAGAACCACCTCTTCTAAGGACCAGGTGTCATGCTCGCCGATTTCGTGGCCGCGAGCGGAAGACCTCCCGGTGCTCCGCGACGACTCGCTCTGCCCGGTCTTGGGTCTCAGGGAATAAGTCTGGGGAGGAAAGAAAGAAGAAGGAAGATGAGAAAAGAAAAACCCAAGCGGCGGCTGGCTGCGGCAGCCGGTCAGACACAAAAGAAGAGAAAAGTAAAAAAGGGTGACCAGTTGGGCTCGGGACGCGGATACTTACGATTGAAGGTGTCGTCGATTTTGCAGGAGAGCTTGAACATATTCGTTCGCTCCTCCATCGTCGCCTTCTCTACCTGCGCCTTGGCAGCCACCGCTTTGCCAAGCTCCTCCCCAAGCCGGGCCACCTCGGTCCGGAGGGCCTCTGCCTCCCACTCCTTCGCCTCCGACGCCTTCAGCGCGTCCTCCTTGACCGTCGTCTCCTTCTGGATCTCCACGGCAAGGCGTTCCAGCTCCGCTTGATTGTCGAACGTCAGCTGGGCCTTCGCCTCCTTCTCCGCCCGAAGGTGCTTCTCCAGCTGGTCGCTATATTAACATGTCTTGTATTGCAAAGTAGTACATAATAACAACATGAAAAAGAAACAAATCTATGTACTATGGTCACTATATTGTCTATATCATCCTATTTTATGTTGCCAAATCAAGATAGAGACACAATTGAATCATATATGTTCAAGATAAAGCAACATAGATAGAATATAAGCATGGGAAGCTACACAACACTAACAACACTAACACTTGTAATGTTTATAATATGAGAAGATAACTATTTATACAATTGAAATTGAAATCAACGTAGACCACGAAGTTACAACAACAAACCAGTTGAAGAAACGGGTTTAAAACATACTTGTTGCGCCATTGGAGTTCCAATTGGATCCTTCAAATTTGAAATTAGTTGGTATGAGTAAATACAGTCATGCAAGAGCAAGGAGTATGCACAATAGCTACATAATCAGACCTGAGCTTCTGATTTAAGCGTTGGGTTGTGGTTCGCAGTGGTAGTCCTCATCCACTGGGCACTGCAGTTGCTTTACTAACTACTCGTGTTTGGGTGGTCTGCGGTGGAGATGAAGCTATGTCAACTGGAACTGTGTTACTATCTGCTAGGGTTGGGGTTAGATGCGGTGTAGCTGGTTCTCTCTACAATGGACATGTGAATACCAAGGGATTGTGTGATGATCTATCGACGAGCCCGATGATACATGTAAAATGTATCTACTTTTTCAACATCTTTGGTCAATGTTTTGATCTATAATTTGCATGATTTAAGTGAAACTAACCCGGGTTGACGTTGTTTTCAGCAAAATTTTCATGGTGTTATTTTTGAGTAGAAATAAAAGTGCTCCAAATTAACCAGGGATTTTTTAGTATTCTTATGGAAAATAAGAAGACCGAAGGATCGAAGAAGTGCTAGAGAGGAGCCACGAGACCTCCATGCAGCCTGGCCACACGGGGCCCCTGATCACGTAGGATGGCAGTGTGGACCCTTACGTGTTTCGTGATACCGAGCCGCCGTCACCTCTGTTCTTCTTCCGAAGATCCGATTTGGAGTGCGTTTTGAGCTCTGGAGAGGAGGATTTATCGTCGTCGTTATCGCCAACCCTTCTCAAATAACAATCTCATGATGCTTTCATCCATGTGTGAGCAATTCCTCTGTAGGCACATGGAGGTAGATGGGAATTGGATGAGAATTCTTACGTAACATATGTCAGATTTGTTAGGACTTGATGCCTAGTATTCCCTATGTTTTAAGATTGATGTTGCTATGACTTATTATGCAAAATACTTGTCACTAGAGCCTGAGTGCCAGAGTACAATATCACCAGCATCTAGTTTTAGATAGAAATCATCATAGACAGATAGATGCAGACAAGAGCGCAATATATAGTCAGTTAGCCCAGTTTTCTTCCCTGATGATGATTCATTTGTATCCAGAATGATCACTTGTATATTTGCTGTCAAACTTCCAACAGACACGCAGAGACTGGTTAATGGCACGCATTTTCATTAAAGTCTTAGTTTGTATGACAAACTTACATTTACCATTGCTTTTGTTTTGTAAAGTAATGATCTAAAACGTCTTATATTAATTTACGAAGGGAGTATATACCAACAAGAAGCATATGATAGGAAAATGCAAAAGAGCAACCACGGATCAGACACATTTTTTTCTCCCCACGCCCGCGTCGCTCCTGCGGCGGCTCGGGCGGAACCCTAGCCAGCCGCCGCCGCCGCCCCCTCTCTATGCCTTCTTCCCCCTCGTCGCCGCCGGAAGATGCCGGTGGGCTAAGCCCACCCGTTGGACGGCAGCGGCGGGGAGATCCTTCGCGCGCCCGTGCCCTCTGTGGTGGGAGAGGCTCCTCCCTCCCGATCTGCTCCGCTCCGGCGACCGGCGTCTCCTCTGGCGCGGCTTGGCGGCTCCCCGGCGACATGCTCTTATGGATCTGGCGGCCCCTGGCGCGGGCGCTCGCTGCTGCCCTCCGGTTTCGGCCGGGCTGGCGCGGTGGGACGGCGGACAGGGCTGTGCTGGTGTGCCCTCTGGCTTCTGTCAGCGACCGTTTGAGCGGGTGCTGCGGGGCGGATCCGGGAGGCTGCTGGTTCTGGTCGGGCGGCTGGATCCAGGCTGCCGACGGTGGTTGGCAGTGAGAAGGAGATAGTGGTGGCTCTCGCGGGCTGTCGGCGCAGCAGCTTCGCGGGAGGTGAGTGGGCTAGCGGAGGCATGGTGCGTGGGGGTGTGGTGTTGGGCGGTGCTCCGGGCGAAAGCTTGTCGGCTTTTGCCGGCCGACGACGGTGGCGGCCGCGGGCGCCGTACACCTTCTTGGAGGCGTCATCGTGGAGTTCACCCCCTACACATTCTCGGATTCAGTTCTTCGGGTGAAAGCCTATGGCCCGGTCGGGTCGGGCAACGACGTCGACATCGTCGCTTCCCTCTTGGGGGGGGGGGCGTCTGGAAGACCTTTGGATCTCGTTCGTGCTCTCCATGTGCTAGACGCTCACTACGTTGCGGTCGGCTGGTGCCCGACCGGCAATGTGGTGGTGTGGCATCCAGTTTGGCAACGATGTTGGTGGCCAACGGTGCAGGGTCGCAGCAGGGCTTCGGTTGTCGGTTCTTTCCCGACGTGCTCGACAGGTCTCTTCTACGTCTCGTCATGCCGTCACGGAGTCGGAGCTGCCTTGGAGTGCTAGGTGGCGACGATGACAAGTGGCTGGCGATCTTCGGGGAGGTGTTGGTTGGCGCCAACTCTGTCCATTTCTCTTGTCTTTTGGTGGTCTTCTCAGTTGGAGCTGTCTGGCGCTTGCATCGGCGGTCGACTGTTTGGCATGAGTCGACACGGGTTCTGGCGTCTGTGCCTACAAGTGCTTCGTTGGCGGAAGTCGATGATGAAGTCGGAGTCGCTGGCTCGTGGAGGAGTGATGACGATGACGCTTGGTGACGACCTCGACTTTGTGTTTCTTCTCTGCGGCGTTTGTGTTTCTCTGTGTGGGTGGTCAGGTCGGCCGGTTTGCCCTGTGTGGGTTGTTGTAACGGTTTTAGTCCGGTTTTTCGTTAATTAACCGGACAACCCTCTTCTTTTTTAATGAAATCGAGATCCCTAGGGCAGATTTTCGAGAAAAAAAAAGAGCAACCAACATATATGTCTATCATCTAGTCTAATGCCACAGTTCATATTCACACAAATATTTGCAAGATGGTCTACTGTTATAAAACACAATTACAATATGCCAACAGGGTTGTGACGGCTCAGCCCTGATTGATTCAACGGCGAACAGAACTGCTCAGAGTGACTCCATCCCCAACAAACACAGCGTCCATTGGTTCAACGTAATTGACGCCGCAAAGAGCAAAGAAGGCCAACGAGGCCCATTGCCGCAAGACAGTCTCATGCGCGAACATCCTTGCCTTTGCCGCGAGTGACTACATCGGGCTAGTAGGATATCCGCTGACGAGAACGCCCTCAACGACCTACCCTCATCGATCTCGATGCCATCTGAGCTAGTCGGCAACTTCACCTCAAGGACCTCATAGCTGAGGACATGGTCATCCTCTTTGGTGCGCAAACCATTGACATCTCACAGTGCCTTTACAAACAGGCTATGTGGCTTCAGCAACACCAATCAGGTATATATGTCTAATGAGTTAGTCTATGATTTACCTTCTCGTAATAATGTGATTGTGTAAAAACATATATTTGGTAAGCATTTATTGGCTTACCAAAGAAAACACATTTTTATTTGGTAAATTAATAAAAGGTGGGGGGCAGGTGAGGCGGTTAAGTCCATGGTTTACACAAAGGGGGGGGGGAGGGGAGCAATGAGGGCCTAACAGAAGATATACGGCAGCTCGGGGTGTTTGGTTGGGCTTCCAGCCAGCTTCCGACTTCCGGCTTCGAAGCCAAAAGCTCCTATTTAGGGGCTTCCGGCTGCAACTGTAACTTTCGGCCTTGACATAGCCGCAGTCGAAAGCCACAGCTGCAGCCGGAAGCCCCTAAATAGGAGCTTTTGGCTTCGAAGCCGGAAGCCCAACCAAACACAGAACTACCACATTTGGGGTTTGTGTGCCATTGAAGTACGGAGTATAACTTTCAAAACGTCAACAGGCAGCGTGCATCTACATGAGCCCCTGGCGGGTGGCCTCGCCGCACTTTAAATCATTTAAACAGTTGATAAGTGGTAGTTTTTAGCAAAAGTTTAGCATTAAAGTTGTAGCTTTTGTTGACGTTTTGAAAATGGTAGTTCAGTTGGACACAAATCCCAAATGTGGTAGTTTTTTGTTAAATACTCGCTCATCTGAACAGAGCAAGGTCATATACAAAGGAATACCGGTGAATTCACCAAAATAGTGGCTGTTGTGGACTGTGGTCTCTAGTAACTCAATAAACACTACGCTTAGGTCGTTGCTTTGACACGAATAAAACGGAAACAAACATATATAACAACTTAAGGAAAAGAAAAGATTGTCATGTTTCCTTCTTTGTTCCATCTGTTTAATTTTCTTGTAATAATACCAGATAAAATTTCTGTTTACAATTTTGTGCTTCCGAATCAGGCTTTAGTTCTTGTAACCACGTGTCCGAGTCACATCCGGTAAACCTGTTCACCCAACGAAAATTACTGGCTTGATTTACATCAACCTCAATGTGAATAAGATTGCAGGTCCATAGAAATATCACATATCTTTGAGATCATTGCTGCCAATTAAGTATGACAATAGCAAAAGGAGGGCAATGCCAATGCCAAAAATTGGAGCCCAAAGATGTGCACATAATGCTGTATTTTATTCTATAATTGTGATCAAAGTTGTTTACAACCTATTTTTCTTCAGTTTTGAGCTCAAGTCTTGACTATTGGCAGTTTCCAGACACGCAGGATTCTTCAAGAACTACTACTAATCTGACAATAACATTCATTGCTGTATTTTCAGCTTTATTTCGGGCACAAGAAACAGATGCCCCTCAATTTGGACTCTTAAATTAATGCTAATAAATGGCAACTGAATTGTCATCACAAGAAATATTCAGTAGCAGATATTTTAACCCTAAGATCAAATACCAGTAGTAGTTAAACTAATATCGGGAGCATTTTTTTGGAACAGAGAACTAGTATTGAAAACTAATCTGTCTAAATGATAATAGCTGACTTATCCTTCTTGTCCTTCGTTGAGGCCCAAATGAGGTATCATATTCACATTGAAGATCTTCCAAGTAAACTACCCACTACTTGTACTTTCATCAACAACATAAAGCACACTGAGAAGAAAGACGGAAATACTCGAGAGACGAGACACGGAACACAGGACAAGGTTTGTGGTGGTTCAAATTCTCGCTCTCCATATCAAAGACACACATGCAATGGGACTTTGAACCCGCGACAGCAACACAACCTCTAAGAAGTACACAAGGTTAAATGACAGCCAAGAACAAGTCTTTTGCACACACACAGAGGACACACAGATCACTTGTAAACAGCACGCGACACATAACACAACACAACACTACACTAGAGCAAGCAAGAAGCTTATGCTACTACCACAGTAACATGCTCTAAAGAGCAAGACCTTAAGCATTAAGACACCAAGACAGACAACAACAACAACAACACAATCAGGGATTGGCAGCACCATGAACGCCGACCACGCCACTGCCGCCGGGCGTCAACGGCGAGCCACCAATGCCAGGGAAGGAGCTAGAGCCCGGCATCCCGCCGAAGCCTACCTGTGGCGTGATGCCGTTTGGCCCCGGAAACATCCAGTTGACCGACGGGCCAGGGTAGAAACCACCGAACCCAAAGACGTTCTGGGGACGGTAGGACTCGGGCTCAGTTGCTGGGATGTCCCTCGCACCATGGCAAGCAACGGTGGTAACCAGCAGGAGGCCAAGAACAAGGCTCGCGCTCGCGCCGCTACGTCTCTCCATTGTTGCTACTGCTTTTGCTTGCCGGCCTTCTGGTTTTGCCAAGAGCAAGTTGCACATCCCCCCTTTTATAACCAGTAGTGTGGTGTAGTACTGTGCATGACCGTTGTCTTATGGATTACTACCGATCGGCTGGGGCTGTGGCAGTGGCTGAAACTGAGAGGTGGGCCTAACTTGTGTTCATTTGCGGCAGGACCCACCTGCCAGTGAGTGTAGCTATGCCAGTGGCTGCAAAGGTTTTGCTACGGTCAAACCAAAACATGGACCGCAGATCTCCATGGGACCATACATGCTTACTCTGTTGGTGTACTTCTGGCTTGAGTTAAGACCATAAAGCTAAGACTTGACATACTGAACTTATGTACACTATTTGATGCTGGGTGTATAGTGGCTTGGGTGCTCATACCGAGGATTGCAAGGACAAGGCCTCAGACTGCAGTAAACGAGAGCATTCATATGAGGACCGTAACAGAAACCAAGCTCCAATTTACTTTTCCTCCGGAACTACCCAACTACCCACATTTAAGCTCCCATGATCCATGTCAGGTAGGTCTGCAGCAAATTCAAGGCATCCTCTGCTTTGTGGCAGAACAAACCAATAGGAAATCGACAGACAACACTGTAACATTTCTACAAGGACAGGCAGGTTTCAGAACAGATCTCAACTCAAGGGAGAGAAGATGACTTGGGCACCTTAGCCCAGTTAACAAGAAATAATTTATTAGAAGAGTGATCCAGAGTCCAGAGTCCAGTACAACAAATGTACGCGATATATGCTGAGAAGTTTTCCTAGCGTTGATCAGGTTTTGCCAACTACAATTTGGATACAATGTGTCCAAAACCGGGCAAGCAAAACCATACGGTGCTACAAACTAGAGCAAAGAGTGAGAGCTACAAGCTCGCTTCACTAGAACAAACAAATTTAGAAAGTTAAAGTAATATATAGCGATGTGTTATTGCATAATTGCAAGTGAAAAGATTAGACAAAATTTGAAGCTTATACTCAGCCATCAATTTTACAACAGTAAATTTGGCTATATATGTGTCCTGTAACCTGTAGTGACTGCTGGCGAATTGAAGTGCTAAACAAAAACTATGGGCAAGGCACCACTAAAATGTTAGAAAAGAGAGAAGCACTGCTAAAATATTCAAGTCGATACAAGGGACAGATGATTACCACTACTGGAACCATCTAGTGGCAGATTTTGAGAAAACCATCTTCTGTTCCAACGACAAATAATCTTGACAAAGGAAGCACAGAAATAGCCGAAAGAACAGACATGTTTTTATATTTTACTCCTCTGTCAGTCGAATATAAGTTCTGAAGTACGAGCTGCTGATGTCCGATCTGCACGGATTTTTTTTTTGACAGAATGTACGAACAGTTACTTCGGCAGGAACAGAGTGGACTTGCAATTCACATGGTATGTAAAATTCCAAAAGAGGCTGCACTGCTGCTCCAAATAGTAAAGCTTGCAAAAAAGCGTGGTGGTGAATGTGGTCAAGAGGAGAAAGTACATACCTCACTTGTTGGTCTCGATAGGGAAGTAAGTGCAATTTTGTTTCTTGACACTGATACCAGGTCTTGACCCCAAACAGAGAAGTCAAAGATGCCATCTGAATGGCTTCTGAAAATGTTTGACTGGACTGATAGGTTCCTGTCACATTGCGCACAAAACTTTAAGAAACTAAGAAAGTTCAAACTGGAAACAAATCATAAGCAATAAGATATATGCATATTGCGTAATCCAAAGTTGAGAATCAAACTGCTGCTTCTATGAAATTGTGGACTCAGTGTGATATAACATAATCTTATCACTATCACTATGGCCCAAACAAGATAGTTGTGTATCAGGGAAGTTTCAGAACACAGATAGTGCAAGAAAATATTGTCCGTCTCTTTTCAGATATGACACTGCACTAGAACAGTAGAAGAATGGAGAACATGTCATACCAAAATAGGTAATACAACCAATGAATTGCTGCAGTCGAAGAATAATACCTTCTTAGATCCCAAATTCGAAGAGTCTTGTCAAGGGAGCTGGATGCAATCAAGTGGTCCTCTGGTGATGCCAACTTTATGCGCAAATAAAAAGGAACCCGTCAGATACCAGAATAACAATTGCTCATGGTTTTGCCCGATGATGGATAGCAACTTAGTAGGGGCATTGGCATACCTTCGTAATGTGACCATCATGTGCTCGCCAAACTGCAATGATTTTTCCACTACGCTCGTCAAGTAATCGACAATAACCAGAGCTTAGACCTGCTGCAATCCAGGATGATGAAGCCACTAGGCTTCCATTCCTTGGCTTGTCTGAGCCAGACGAGCAAATAGCTGACACGAGTGATGAGAAGGAGATTTCAGCCGAATCACTCTTCCATAAATGCAGCTTCTGATCCCGAGAGATATCAATAAATCTGCACTTTAAATCAATCAATGTGCAGTTTCATAGTAGACAAATTCTTCGGTGGTGAGGTAGAAACAGAGTGAAATAACAGTGAGTTGCAGCGAGAAAGAAATATGTTCTAACTTGCATTATTAATTCTACAACAAAAACTAACAATGCTTCCAAGCTCACATAACAATGCCCTGGTTAAGTGAAGTAGATTTTCTCCCTATGCTGTTTCAGATGTGCCTACCAAACATAGTCAAAATTGTGAACATAAATAATCAAGTGGTACTGCAGTGATCGCCCATACACTTCCCGCAGTAGAATAGCAGGAAGGATATTTCAACGTATGGTAGAAACATAATAAAATGACCAAATCCAACAAACAGATGACAAAGTGTATACCTGATAGATCCATTTCCCATGCCAGCAACAAGTTTATCTTCAGATCCCATGTAATGCATGGTCGTATACAAGCTACCACGAAATGCATTCGACAATATTCCACCTGAGAGTGCGTCCTGATTAAGCATGTTTGACTGTTCAACAGATGCAGTTTGCAGCGGAAAGCTTGTTGACGACTCGGTATGAGCTGCTATGAGCTTTCCTGTCTGCCCATTCCAAATATGAATCGTGCCATCACAAGAAGCTACTTTTCCAGTAATTGACAGGATACAGATGGAATTGACAACCTATGTAAATAAAATATCAGAAAATGAACTGTTGGAACATATTGAAAAGGCGCTATATCTAGGGGGTGAAATTAACTTACAAAGAGTACATCAATGAGTTCAAACGCAGAAGAAATGCAGGCAAGATCGAACAATTCAATATATGGTATAGAATCTAATACTATTAGAAGAGTTGAGCTAGAAATCAAACGGCATTTACTGAAAGAACACCGTCCTCTCAGTGATATTACCCTGTAGTGATTTAATGTTTCATCACAGCAAACATAACCACTAAACGATCAGAGCACCGTATTTCAGACACTAATCTAAACATCAGCACACGGTCTGTACAAACTGTGTTTCATTCAGAAAATAAGAACCATCCAACAATAATAGCGAAAAAGAAAGTCATATGCAGGTAGTGAGAGAAACTGACCTCTTCGTGTCCATAATATCCAGATGTGCAATTCATGTTGGCCAACTCCCAACGCTGTACGCTTCCTTTAAAACCAGGTCCTACTCCCCCAGTAAAAATCGTGCACTCATCATCATGGACTTCTAATGACCGCAGAGCCCCAGGGTGTGCACGGGCTGAGCAAAGGACTGAAGCTTCGATCTTCCATGGAAGTTCATCCTTCAAACCGCTACTACGCCCAAGAAGATCTGGTATGCCCCAACTACTGTCAGGAGTAGGGAACCAAAACCACGGCTGATTTCCAGAAGTTGATGCAGACAAATTGTCACTAGATGTCCCATGCTCGAGCCTAGATCTGTGCTTGGAAGCTGCCATCCAACCAGTTTTAGGGATTTGATATTGAGACACAGACGACCCTGCCCCATTAAAAAGTTCTGTTGGAACAACCTCAGACGAGGGTTCGTTACCAGGCTGAAACCTTTGAGTTTTCATGTTTTCAGCACTTATAGAACATTTACTGGAAGGCTCAAACTGAAAGAAAGCTTGGCTAGTCAAATAAGAAGGAAAACACAAATCTCACCGGTCGATAGGAACCAAAGCAGCTTTCACATACCTTCCAATTGTACAACCTTTGAAGAGACTGCTCCAATAGAAACCATGTAGAGCAGTATTCACGGAGCTTCTCTATTCCAACAAGTGATGCCAAGAAAGGATATAGCAACAACCTACACAGTTACCTTCAATAAGTAAATATAATGAAGCGTGTAGAGTTACTTATACCAAACAATGTAACAACGGAAAATACATGTTTCTACTTACACGAGATCAATTCTAGATTCCATTTTAATCGGCTCACTTTTGTTTGTTTCTGAGATTTTTAACCCTTTTGTAGGAAGGCTAACAGCAGAAGAGTCTTGAAAAAAGGCCAATTCAGCAAAAAGCTCTTTTAGATGTGGCAAAACATGTATGACAGTATTATCTGGTCCAATTCGTAGACAAAGGTCAACAAATGCAGTAGCTGCCACCTAATTAAAAGAAAGCAAGCAAATTAACTCGATCAAATGAATTTGAAGGAGTGTTATTGGGAGAGAACTAGTACAAGAAAATCATGTCACTTTGTCAGTGAAGAGTTATTGCCTGAATCACATGAAGGTCCAAATGGATCAGCATAAGAATCTTTATATGAAGACAGACTTGGTCCTGTAAATGCGGTCAAGGTAGGAATGAGTACAAATTTAATTTGACATATATGCCAATTTAAACGTAAGAATTTCATGGCCAGGTCATTATCTATAGAAAGTAATGATTGAATTCAATAAAATAAAAGAGGAATTAGCATCTAAACTTAAAACTAACAAAATGATGCATTTATAAACCTGAATTCAAATTTATCAATGGTGGGACATCTTGTGCAAGTTCATTTAAATCTTGTAATGTGCTGAATTCTTGTTATAATTTTTTTATATCATATTGACTTGGACATGAAACCCTAAAAAAAAGTGTGATTAAGATATGATGATTGGTATCTTGTAGTCATCAAAGTAGTGCTTAAAGTAGAGTGATATCGGAATTTGATCTGTGCTCACTTTTGAAAATATATGTTCCAATTTAGCAAAGCTCTAACAGAACTCAAAATGTATCCATTTTCACCAATGATTATATTTATTCACCAAACTTAGTTTTTTTACCAAAATACCTGGAGAAGCTCCCTGAGAACTGCCTTAACTGGAAGAACTGATACAAGGCCTTCCAACGCAGATAAGCCATCAATCAGAGCAAAAGAGTTCCAACTCTGCTGTGGTTCTGGCTTAGTCACCTTGGAGGAGTCGATACAAAAGAGTATAACATTCCTCAGCAAGGGGAGAATTTGCTTGACAATAAAACTTTCCCCAAGAAGTCCACCTATTATGAATGACATCAAGCACCGACCAAAGAACAAACATTTTCACCACAAGGAGACAGTGTTAACTGGGATACCTATCCTGACCAAAGTTTCAATTCCATCAGCACATAAACCTTTGCCGAAAGAGTGGATTAGTGGTAAAACTGTCTGCATAAAATGGAAACATTAATCAGTAAAGGATGGTATCAGTACAGTACACCAAGACAATGTGTTCACTGAGCCTTGCCTGATGAACAGTGATTGGTATTCCTAGTTCCTCACTTGAACCAATTAAAACAATGGATGCAGAAGATGCAGTGATCTTGTTAGGTGAATTGTGTAAGTTTGCTATGACCAAGGGATGCAACTTCTCAATATAAGTTCGTTTTCCCAATTTTTTCCATAACTCTCGGACAAAAGAATCTTGAAGGAGAGAAACCTTCAGATGTGAATATTCTGGTGCCTGTAGCAACAACCAGCAGAAATGACTCGTCAGAACAAATACACATATGCAAAGTCCAAAACCTTGAAATGAAAGAAAATATAAGAGAAATTTCCCCACTGATGTGTCTTAACCGGCCTGTAAGATTTTCTGAACGATGGGCAGAACAAGTTTCTTAGCTGCTTGGACACTCAAGCACTTCAAAAACTCTTTAAGCAGACGCAAGCAAGACTCGGTGTCAACATCCGACTGAGATGATGAAACAAAAGGTAGGCAGTAAGGTGCACACACTTCAGCAGCAAATTCTCCCATGGCTTTAAGTGCCCCTTCACTTGCAAGCTTAGTAACATACTTCAGGCGGTCTCCAGATGTACACAGAAGTTGAAGTGGAGCAAGAAACATATATGCGGATCGAACTGATGGAGGAAAATATGGTGACTCCAGAAGATGCTTTGAACACGGCCTCCTGCAACAGATCACAAAATTCAAAAACATTCAACTGTTTCTGCCTGTAAATTTAAGAAAAACATCACCAATGTGGCAAGGGTATTAAAGTACAAATATAAACATCAGACATGGTTATTTAAGTTACCTTTTCCATTGCCTCTGGATGCATGACTCAACAAGCAAACTGACATGAACAGGCAATTCATGGAGTGCTCCTGGCAGCATACCAGTTTCTTTATATGCAGCTAGCAAGGAAGCATCAAAAAGTGGTCTGTGCAGATAGATTTCTGCTAACATGCACCCTATAGAAAATATATCATTTGCATGATGCTCAATAACAGAACAAGACCTTTGCTTCCAGCGCAACAGCTCTTGATAACCAATAGAAGAACTATCATCAGACTCAAAGCATTCAAGATAGGAGCCAAAATCAAAATCAGGCACTACCGATAATACATTATCAGGTTGCAATACCTCCTGATCTGAAAATTGGCTCTTGGGATATTTGACTGACGAGCAACAACAAGCAGCAGTGTTAGAGTAACTGTATATTGGATTCAAATGATGTTGAAGCTCCATAAATAATGTTGCTTGTTCAAACTCTTCCAAATAGTCAACTTGTGAAAACATATTTGGGGGATTACAGTCATTTAACAATACATCAGTAGTTGAGTTACTTCCTTTTCCTTGGCATCTTGCACAAGATTCCACTTTATTGTGGTAGGCTGAGTGAGGTGTGCTAATAAGACGCTTAGGATGTGGCTTTGTAAAAAGTTGCCGTCGCCCAATTGATTTAGGCCTTGATGGATCACTGGGAGGCAACATGACATTCTTAGCTTCAACAGATGCCTCGCCAGCAAGTTTATAGCCAAAGGTTATATCAATCCAATGATGCAGTTGTTGTGAGACTCGGTCACTCTCTAAGGCATCCCTGTGAAGACAAATGAATTCCTCTGAAGAGGTCACCCAGGAAGGCAAAGCCAAATTACTCATTTCAGAATGAAGAGAAACAAAAATCCAAGGGTCGCTATAGAACTCTGGGATGCATTCATCTGGAGTCCATTGATAAAGCCTTTGCATACTAGATGGGTATTCGTTGGGCTCGTAGACAGAGCGGACAGCTGACCTCAAGATGGTCTTTGATAGCCTTCTTGCTTTGTAACTGCAAACTGCTAGCTCTGAGAGACACTCATCAGAAACATGATATGGAACATCAGATGATGAGTAAGTAAAATCCAATTGTTCATCGCCCTTTGCCAACCGCCATTTACTTTTGGTGAGGTCTCTCCAGCCAATGTCAGCATTTTCGTCAGGCCTCACTGTGAAATCTATTGCCCAAGGCATCACCGGATGAAAAGCTGGATCACCCCATCTCCTACCAGCTAACTTGTTCAAGACAAGAAGGTACTCATAATTGCTCAACTCACCCGTCCACCATCGTTTGAAGTGAGAAGACCAATCTAAGGATGATGGAAGATTGAAACTATCAAAAATGGATCTTGAAGAACAACCCTCCTCAGCACAGCATGAATTAGGTGTTGAACCTTCAGGTCCCCCAAAACCCCGGTTCTGTTTAACATGAGATATATCACTTATGCTGAGATAAGGCCATAGAGAATCTGACATCAAGATGGTTGATGGTTTCAGATTGCTGTGATGAACTCCAAAATCATGAAGATATGCCAATGCAGATATTATTTGGTAGATGAAAAATCTGATGTGCCAATCTGAGCACAATGCCTCTGGACTGTAATGCATGATGTTCTCCAAAGTGTATGGAGCCTTTGGTTGAAACATGTAGCAACAATCAGATGATTCTACGACACCTAACACAGGTAAGATGTTGGGGTGTCTCACAAGCCCAGAAGGATGTATATCATCAAATGCTGAAAATCCAACAAAACTGAGAAAACCTAAACCAGCTGATCCACTAATGGTGTTTTCATACAACAGATTTAGTGAATTAATCACATCCTGTTCAATGGATAAATTCACATAACTTGCCATAAGATCTCTAATTTCTGTAGTGGAGACTCTGCCCAGATAGTAAACAGGAGCTAACTTGGTGATTATGTTTACAATTAGTTGCTGATTATTCGGGCTAGAAGAACTTTGAAGATCTCCAATATGTTCAATACCAGGAGAGGAATCTGCTTGCACAGCACAATGATTATCATCTTCAAATATGAGTGATTGCTCAAATGGGTTGTTTTCACTGCAGGGATGAAAAATGTGGAGAATGTAATATCTTGAACATGGAAGCCTTTTGGAGATGTACACAATACACTTGATAAGAAGCTTTACCATTCTTTTGTATCCAAATATGTCTTACCACCATTTAGTACCACCAACACAAAATAACCACAGGTCTTCTGGCTGCAAGATACATATTTGTCACTTTTTAACAAATAAAAATAGCAAATTATAAGAAAGAGGAAACTGGTAGTTGAGTTAGTTTTGCCACAACCCTTTCACGAAGAGCATTTTAGCCATTAACGAAGTGCCACTATTCCTCGATGCTTCATTGATTTATGTGTAGAAGCGGTAGTAGTGAAGAAAATGGAGGGAGAAGAAAGAAAGCGATGTGACACGAGAATAGATCACATCTGACAGCAGCACCTCTGATAAACACGGACTGCATGGAGGTGCTAATGTTAATTTGCTTTAGCTATTGCTTTGTTTTATGAGTGTTTACTGGTATTACATATTATATGACTAAAGTACGAACTATCCATATGGTTGAAGTACGACATTATTCATAAGATTAGGTTGGCTAGTTTTGCAACTATTTTCCATTGAATATAATTTCTCATTATTCTTGTTTCCAGAACTATAAGGCTTGTCGACACTGTCAAGACTTGGTTTCGTAGTATGAAAAATTATTCCATGTATCTGGCATTAATTCTCAACATCTCCTCCTACAAAAATCCAATGTAAAACAGAACAGTTCACAGTAGCTTTGATAAAATCAAAAGTAAAATCACTACAGTTGGATACGTCAATTGAGAAGTACCTACTTGTATTGGTGTGGTTACAAGTTTAGAAAAACCCATCACTTAAAAAATGTAGAGAAGTATGTTTTAGTTACCCTCTCGATCTAACTAAGGTATAAAGTTGTGTTTTCATAACAAGTTAATAGGATGCACATTCTAATCTTATAGTATGATTCGTATCAAAATCAAAGGGGGAAATATGACAGTAAACCAAGAATGACTAATCTTACCTCCCAATACATTGGTCGGGTCCATCAGAAGCCATCTGCAGTGAAGAGAACACATGAATTATGCCCAACTACAATAATTAGTTCTTCTACAACCCTACATGGACAAGGCCTTAAGATGCTTCTCAAAAATGAACTAAAACGCACTCGGAAAGGTGTTTGGCTACAAAATTTATCGGAAAGAGCAGTTGGCTCGAACTGGGCGCGAGCTTCAGGGACCGTATAATCCAGGACAGGAGAATAGCGAGAAATTAGGAGGCGGAGTGGCGACGGACCTGGACGACAGCGGAGGAGGCGAAGGGGAGCGGGGAGTCGGAGACGCCGTGGACGAAGGAGAGTCCGGAGCCAGCGAGGTCGGATCGGATGCGCCGCTCCAGGCACTCCGGGCACATCTCCCCCGTCCCCGGCGAGCGAGCCATCGCCGACGGCGAGGCCGGCCTGGTTCGAAGGTTCAACAAGCAGTCTCTCTTCCTGCTTAGCCCGGCGCAGTGACTTCCGGTCGACGGCCTCGGAGGGCACCCGGCGGCGGCTGGACACCAGCGCTGCGTGAGTAGAGAGAGAAGCACTCTATGTTTGAGTCATTCCTCCGCAAAGCAAAGGACGGTGTCTTCCTACTAGAGCAACTCATTTTTCTTTTCAATTTGACATGTATTAGAGCAACTCTAGCGTAAACTGACATACTCGTTTCGATCCATATTATTTGTCTTAGATTTATCTAAATACGAATATATCTAAAATATGAATGCATAGAGTAGTATATACTAAAACATTTATACAGTACAGAGTAAGTTCGAGCAGAACAAATACAGTAAAAATTATGTGGGACTCGTGTGTCATTGGCCACACTTTTTATTTCCCCTTCTTCATTGCATCTTCCCCAATCCCACTATTGGTGTCGAAGCATCCCAGCCGCCCCGTCCCGACCTTTCGCGCCTCTGCCCTGGCCGCCCCGTGTCGCTCAGGAACCACCACAATCATTTCCGTGCCGGCCTCCCTCGTCTCCGTCCCGACCTTCCCCGCCTAAGCATTAACATGGTGCTCCTCCCACCATCCCTCATCATCCTCAATGGACTCTGACCTCGTACTCCTCAACGAGTTCGCCAAGCTTTGGGCACACCAACCATGGCAGCCAGAATCGTCGAGGAATCAGCGATTCAAGCCCGAAAAAATCGACAATAAGTGTGTGTGTGGGGGGGGGGGGGGGGG
>CBMN010041193.1:0-11072 GCA_000582825.1 Hordeum pubiflorum
AATAAAATCATACCAAAATCATATAAAATTATTGTAAACATGAATACTTCATAAATTATAGNNNCGTTGGAGACGTATCAGCAAGCAGTCACTTACGGATTGGAACTACTCAAGAAGGGTATCATCTGGCGCGTCGGCAATGGTGAACATATTCGGATTTGGAGGGATCCGTGGATTCCTCGCCCTCACTCATATCGACCTATTACTATGCGTGGGAATTGTCGCCTCCGGAGGGTGGCGGAGCTTCTGGATGACCAAGGGAGGTGGGACATGGAGACCCTTCGTCAACACTTTGCTCCAATGGATGTCCAAGCCATCATTGAGATCAAGGTGGCACCACGCCGGCTAGTTGATGATGTACTAGCCTGGGCACCGGACCCCAAAGGTATCTTCTCCGCCCATATAGCCTACTGCCTTGCACATGATGAAACGCATCGCGCATCCTTGTGCGCCACGAGCAGGGCACCGGACGGCACGCGTGCTGTCTGGGAAGCATTGTGGGGGTGCCCTGCCCCTCCGAAGGTACGCGCTTTCGCCTGGCGAGTCGCTACTAATTCCCTTGCTACTGCAGAAAATTTGAAATGCCGTAATATTGTGGTGACCGATACTTGTGTTATCTGTGGATTGGAACGGGAGGACACCTTCCACGCGCTGTGCAGATACCCGCTTGCCCAACGCTTATGGCGTGCCATGGGAAAATTATGGAGCATGCCAAAGCTGGAGGATATCCAACATACTGGATCAGAGTGGCTACTCCAACTCCTCATCCAATGCCAGTCGAAAGAACGACTACAAGTGCTGATGACCCTCTGGCGTAGCTGGCACGTGCATAATGAGCTTACCCAAGGTAAGCAGGCTCCACCTATTGAAGCCTCCACGCGTTTCCTGAGTAGCTACATCGACACCCTCTTATGCATCAAACAACATCCTTCTGCGGACTTGGTCAAAGGAAAGATGGCCGCTCCATTTCAGGGTAAGCTACCAGCTGACCGGGATGGTAGGAAGAAGGGTGCTGCAGTGGACGCCTGCTGGAACAAACCACCACGAGGATGGACTAAACTGAACGTGGATGGGGCGTTCATTGCCGAGCGGCGAACCGGCGGAGCGGGAATGGTTCTCCGTAGTGATACAGGCCAGATCATTTACTCCTCATGCCGGTTTCGCAGGTCGTGCTCCTCGGCGCTAGAGGCAGAACTTGCAGCATGCATGGAAGGAATCAACATTGCGCGAGCTTGGACGTCGGCGCCAATGATTATA
Organism: Hordeum pubiflorum; assembly: GCA_000582825.1. NCBI lineage: Eukaryota > Viridiplantae > Streptophyta > Magnoliopsida > Poales > Poaceae > Hordeum > Hordeum pubiflorum. The sequence goes on from CBMN010041193.1 coordinate 1,258, forward strand.
GAAACTGATTGCCTGGTAGCTGCACAAATGATAGTCCAAACCGAGACCAACAGGTCACCCTGCGTGGCCCAGGTTAAGGAAATCAAGAGAACGCTGGAGGAGTTTGGAGAACATGCGATATCGCATGTGGTCAGGAGCAGGAATAAAGTCGCACATGCTCTTGCTCGTATGGGTCAGGTAGAGCAACGTACTGCAGTCTGGCTGCGTTGTATCCCGGGAGGGATTGAAACTATTTGTAATGCGGACTGTATTGCTCCCAGTTAAGCAATGAAAACTTTTCATTCGCAAAAAAAAAGTGGACCTCAATTTGGTTTCGGAAGTTGCTGCCCAAAGGACAGTTGGCCCAGGAGCAGCCCACACATGAGAGGAAGTGTATCGGACGACCATCAACGATCAAGCCACAAAATCCGATGGCAAAGAGTGTGGATGGGGGAGAGGGATGTGTTTAGCCTCAGTTTTACTGTCCTTAATTCATTTATTACGTGACTACTGACTTGGCCTCACCATATTTCGATTTTAAACAAGAGGATATTCCCTCACGACCAAGGCGAACGTAGGCGCTACGAAACAAGAATGCGCAGGGCGCCACCAGCAACCGCACGATCGGGATCGAGCGGACGAGACATAACCTCCATCCCAGCCGCCCGTCCGACGATCCAGAGGCCCCGGATAAACCCTAGGCGCCCGTGAGATCCTATATAAAGCGGGGGCCGACGGCACCATCTCCTCCTCCTCCCACCCCATCCCCGCCGCAGGCTTTGACTCCATCGCCTCCCCTTCGTCCCCGGCCAGCCAGGTACCCCTCCTCGCCGCCCGCCGGCCGTTCCCGCGCCGGCGGTTACTTCCTCCCGCTCGCACGCCGTCGCATGTGTAGGTCGTTCTCGCGCCAGTAGATGATACATGGGTAGATCTGCTCGGTGGCGTTTCTTGGCCTGTCGCGTGACATGATTACCCAGATCTGCTCGGTTTGATTTCGAGCATGTCGCATGAACTTGTTGCGTTGGTCTGTTAGGCTCCGAATCTGTGTAATTTTGCATTCCGAGCACCGTCATATAGTTTGATAGCTTGATGCGACCTGTGCGTCTCTTGTTCTTGACTAGCCCTGCTGTGGACAGATCAGTTTGTTTGCAGTCGTTGGGCTAGGTAGATCTTGTGACATATATTGCTTGTATGTTGAATTGATTGATCCTGCAGCACCAGTTTGTAGCATACTGCAGTTTTTAGGCCGATTGGTGCAAAATTCCTCTAGTTTGGTTATGTATAAGTTTGCACTGGTATTGTTAGCAAATTGGAGATGCAAAAAAGTGCCCATCGTCTAATGGTAAAGACTGAAGGCCTCCTTGCGGGGCCTTCTCATATAGGTTCGATTCCTATTGGGCGCTTCTGCAGACGACCCCCCTCCCTGCATCTCCAATTTGCTCTCGACCTGAATTACTTTGTTAAGTAGTTGCCTTGCCTGCTAATCTTGCCCGTTCAGATTAGTTCATGCTTGGCTACTTGACAAGGTATTCTGGTCTGTAGGTTTGCCTTGATCTTCTGTTCAGAATCGTTTAGATATATTTTTAATTTTGCATGTTCATCCGATTTTATTTTGCATGCTGATATGATGAATTTGAATAAACGCAGTGGCACTTTACAGTGTTTAACTATGTTGTCATCCTTGGCCATTGATGCTAATTAAATCTACAATGCTTATACTGAATTTAACTCTTCTCACTGCCACTGTTTGTGTACTTTGATTGTTTGATGCAGTGTTACTGTTTAAGAATTACATGGATTAGTCCATTTTTAGCTGTTATGTAGTTTCAAGTCTAGTAGTGCTTGCATGTCAAGAGTTGCCTGATAAATTGTATGTTTACCAATGTTTTTTATGGTTTAATTTTTTTATTGTTCCAAAGTATCACTGTCATTCATTTGAATGTAAAACAGTAGTATTGAATTTCTTGAACTCTTATCACCACCCCTAATTGTCTATGCAGGTAGTTAACAGCTCCAGCAGCCATGGGTAAGGAGAAGATCCACATCAGCATTGTGGTCATTGGCCATGTCGACTCTGGCAAGTCAACAACGACTGGCCACCTCATCTACAAGCTTGGAGGCATTGACAAGCGTGTCATCGAGAGGTTCGAGAAGGAAGCTGCTGAGATGAACAAGAGGTCATTCAAGTACGCCTGGGTGCTTGACAAGCTCAAGGCTGAGCGTGAGAGGGGTATCACCATTGATATTGCCCTGTGGAAGTTTGAGACCACCAAGTACTCCTGCACTGTCATTGATGCTCCTGGTCACCGTGATTTCATCAAGAACATGATCACTGGGACCTCCCAGGCTGATTGTGCTGTGCTTATCATTGACTCCACCACTGGTGGTTTTGAGGCTGGTATCTCCAAGGATGGCCAGACCCGTGAGCACGCTCTCCTTGCTTTCACTCTTGGTGTGAAGCAGATGATCTGCTGCTGCAACAAGGTATACTTGCTATTCAACTTACTATTTTGCTATCCACTTGATGTTAAGGTTCAGAATTACTTGGTAGTTTTAAGTGATTAACATCTGTAAACATCCTGATGTCAATGTTCATTAGTAAAGAAACATCCTGTAAATTGATTAACATCTGTCATTCTAAGTTTTGAGTGATTTTCGTGCAACACTAGTTAGTTGTTTCCACTTTCGTGTTTTCTTTATTTCGAAATGTACTATTTTGCTATATGCTTGATGTGTGAAGGTTCAGAATTAATTTGCTAAGTGTCATAGCATAACTTGAGTAGTTTCCATCATATATGTTACTGACTTTGTTATATATCTTAATTGACAAGTGCAACTGTTTGTTTGCTCGTTATCTCTTACTATTTCATCTGCTGTTTCTCATGCTTGTATTTTTTTGCATAGTTACTTTTCAATAAATGTGTTTATCTGATGTGATTGCTTTTATGATCTGTTCCAGATGGACGCCACCACTCCCAAGTACTCGAAGGCCCGTTACGATGAAATTGTTAAGGAAGTCTCTTCATACCTGAAGAAGGTCGGCTACAACCCTGACAAGGTTCCCTTCGTCCCCATCTCTGGGTTTGAGGGTGACAACATGATCGAGAGGTCCTCCAACCTTGACTGGTACAAGGGTCCGACCCTGCTTGAGGCGCTTGACCAGATCAATGAGCCCAAGAGGCCCTCAGACAAGCCCCTGCGCCTTCCCCTTCAGGACGTCTACAAGATTGGCGGCATTGGAACTGTGCCAGTGGGGCGTGTTGAGACAGGAGTCATCAAGCCAGGCATGGTTGTCACCTTTGGCCCTACGGGCCTGACCACTGAGGTGAAGTCTGTTGAGATGCACCACGAGTCTCTCCTGGAGGCGCTTCCTGGTGACAACGTCGGCTTCAACGTCAAGAACGTGGCCGTCAAGGATCTCAAGCGTGGGTACGTCGCTTCCAACTCCAAGGACGACCCTGCCAAGGAGGCTGCCAACTTCACCGCCCAGGTCATCATCATGAACCACCCCGGCCAGATCAGCAACGGCTACGCCCCGGTGCTGGACTGCCACACGTCCCACATCGCCGTCAAGTTCGCTGAGATCCAGACCAAGATCGACCGGCGGTCCGGAAAGGAGCTGGAGGCGGCGCCCAAGTTCCTCAAGAACGGCGACGCCGGGTTTGTCAAGATGATCCCCACCAAGCCCATGGTGGTGGAGACCTTCGCTCAGTACCCTCCTCTTGGCCGCTTTGCTGTGCGCGACATGAGGCAGACAGTTGCTGTGGGTGTGATCAAGAGCGTGGAGAAGAAGGAGCCGACCGGCGCCAAGGTGACCAAGGCTGCGATCAAGAAGAAATGAGATGGTGTCGGGCGGTGGCATAGTTGGCTGTTCTTCACTGCATCTATGTTGGTGGTGGCGGTATACGGTGGTGGGGATAATCGTTTTAGTCGATTTGAAAACTTGTTAAGCTTTGGTTTTTTTTGTCAAGCAGTGTTTGAACTTATTACTCCGTATCAGTGTTTGAACTTCTTATTACTCTGTATCGTTCGGTTGTGTTGGTGGAACTTCGTCAGTTAAAGTTGCTATCAAATATAGGCATGTTTGGTTTGTCTCGCAAAGCGGATTGTTCTTTAGTTGCCATGTTTCATTTTCTTCAATCGTGCTTAGCTGTGTTGAAAGTTTATTTTCAGACACATACTAGTTTGCATCAAGCACATATACATGGCGGCTGCTGCTTTCGTCAGGTTGTCGGTAAGAAGCGAAGCTTTCGCTTCAGCCTGCACCTGAGAAAATCTTTAGTCTAATCTTGCAACAGAGGATTAGGAGCTTCCGAGCTTTGGTTCACTCTTGGTGGACCTGCGCTGGATTTTGAATTTATCTGTGAAAATGTACGTCTATTTAAATTGAACAAAAAAATGGGGTCAAATTTTCATTGTAAATATTGATTCCTTTGTTAAAAGAGCAGCTAAACCTTATTTGGCCACAACATGAGCAAATGCTAGTGGTCATTATCGAGAAACTCTTTACAAGGTAGTGACATAACGCAAGGCCTTCCAAAAGTTTTTTTTGTTTTTTTTTTGTTTTTGTTTTGTTTCTCCTACTCAACAAGGGTTCTGGCTTGCCCTGGCTGAGGCTTTGAACAACGTTGTTTTGTTGCCCCGTATCAGAACATCTCTTCCCGCCACTTGCTACTAATTTATCAATATGAATCTATGTGCATCAGTGCATGCCGTTCTGCATCGTAACAAGCGTTTATATGATAGTGCCCTTCATCAGATATAATTTGATTTTCTTTCTCGCATTTTTTGAATATTACGCTCGGGCGTGATCTTTCCACTTACAAAGATCACAACATGGATACAATCTTGCAAAAGTCCAAATATCATATCATACTCACATATGGGACCGTCATCGTTCTTGCAGTAGAGCACAAGTAAACAATTGCACACTTACTCATGTAGAACTGTCTGCAAAAGGTATAAGGACGTCTCCAACGTGGACTTTAAAAATGAACATGGTATTTGTCTGTGAATCGGTCCGTACGGATGTCTAGATACATATGCGTAAGCAGAGGCGGAGGACCAAAAAAATTCAAGGTGGGGCGAAATATAAAGCATAAAAAACGTACGAGTATAACACAAAATGAAATAGAACATACACACTAATAGTGTTATATTATCCACGTTGATATTTTACCACATATATGCACCGTACACTAGCTCCAGTACCACATGTACACAGCTAGCACCAAGTTTGCGAGATCAAATCCTCTGCCACATGTATTTGTTAGCGTTTTTTTTAAGAATCAGAACTCCTTAGCCAGATCAGCCGATTGATTCTAGCAATAACGCACGCACATCAGCCGATTGATTCGTTGGATAGACAGAATCTCACGGGTATCCTCCAGCCCACCAAACTAGGTGCCTCGGCCCACAATCAAACGGACACAGTCCAATACCCCAACCGTAGCCCATGACTGCTTCTCTTGATTTCTACTCCTTTCTTCCTCCTAACGATGAACGGATCCAGCCACCACCACGCATGAACTCGACCTGGCAACCGACGATGGCTATACAAATATTTTTTTGGCAAAATTTAAGGTAGGGCGGCTGCCCTGTCTTGCCCTACCGGGTCCTCCGCCCCTATGCGTAAGCCGATCATCCAATCGTGTCCCCCAAACATCCACCTCTATTAACTTAAAAAAACTTAACCGCGAAATAGAAGCCCGCTAAAGCCGCTTTCTGCCAAATGAAATCCACTTAAGCCACATCCAAATATAGGCCACCTTCCACCAAATGAAATCTACTTTTCGCCAAATGGACGACACTATCCATCAAATTCAAGTCACTAATCCGCTTTCCGCCACAACACGCCGCGCCGTTGGTACGTGGCTGCTTTTGGTTTGCAGGCGGAAGTCCAGACTCCCGCAAACGTCCTGTAGTTTTGCTTCTGATTTATGCAATTTCGGACAAGTGAGCGAGTCCGTGGACATGTCTACAGGTCTGTGTTGGATAACATAATGCGGCAAAATATGTCCGGACATCTCATTTCAAACGTTTGACGATGATTTGAGGGTCCGTGTTGGAGATGCCCCAAGTAAATCAATACACTCTTACTCTCTTGTAGAACGCACGGATACAGAACAAGCCTCAAACTCAAAATATTGCTTTTATCTCCCCCAACGAACTCTCCGCATTATATACGACTTTTCATAGTTTGTTCAAATAGTATATTTGATTTTTGACTGAGGTCTGCTCCTCTGCTTTGACTTCTACCTGGCATCAAGGCATCAAGTAGTCATGTGCTCTTTGTCTCTCTGCATAAGAAAATTCTTCCCTGTACTAGTCGTTTGCATATTGTACAACAACTGCTCAACAATGGCCTTTTCTAGGTCAAAACAATTAATATATGAGAAAGTGAAATAGTTACCGATTAGTATACGCCAGTATATCTTATTATTATTATTAAAAGATTCTTTTGCGGGGAGGTATATCTTATTATTGTTGGAGTTGAATAGTAGAATTCCTGACAGAGAGAGATGGCTTCATCAAAAGATTAGTGACAAAAAGATGAGGAGATAACATGAACATGGCCACCAAAAAAATTATGAGTTATATACATCTAGTCCCCATACAAATATTTGTTACAGATTGTACTAATGAATCACGTGCATCAATATTTAAAATCATGTTACTGGTAGTGTGTATCTAAACGGCACACCAATTAATAAGGGAAAAAAGGAGAGAAGACACACACTTGATTCAGATAATTACGGTAGATGCATGATGAGAAATGGATAAGAATAAGACCAGAGGCATGATGAGAAATGGATAAGAATAAGACCAGAGGCCGATGAAGAAATACATGGATATGAGGGGATTGTTGAGGTCATCCACCAATTCTCCACCACCACCACCACCGCCGGTGGCTGTCGCTGCCCCAACGTTCTTCCTCCTCCCAGACGAATTCGCTGATCACCACGGGACGAACACAACCTCTTCTTCCCGCCGCCTGCCCCTGCCCCTGCTTCTGCAGCGGCACTGGAGGCGGCAACATCCATGCGTGCCTCGTTGCCGGCGCCTTCGTCGAAGTTGTATGGTGTTCGTTGCCATTACCGTTGCCAGGCTTCTTCTCCGTTGGAGAGCTGACCACAGACGGAGCTGGAGGCATTCTTGGGAATAATGAAGGACGTGGAGCGGCGGAGGCCGGCCGCTGGGAGAGCTTTTCTTGTTGCTGTTGTTGCTGTTCGGGTTGAGCACGACGACGCTGCATTTCCATGTGTTGGGAATTATCATGCAAACACACTTGTGGTGAACTGAAAACTGCAGCGAAAATAAAATAATCTCAGCACCACTTCATGTACTAACTCAAGGATCATTGCTTAGCACGGAAGGAAACATCATATATGGAGATATTAGGTTTGGCCTGAACCTAGTACATGTCCTGAGTGCAAACAACAACCAGGTAGGACAAGCACTAGCTGATTTAAACAAGCAGCTAGGACAAGTCCTATGTGCTCACAACCCAGAATTTCAGCAGCAAACATCAACACAGAGACATCAGATATTTACATGGAAATCCCCCCAACTTGAGGGGAAAAACCATGGGCCGAAGCCACCCAAATCCTCTTGCACAATTATCAAATGTGAGATACACCAAGTTCTTCTCTAGGTAGCACTGTAGGGTCTCATACATCAAGATTTTTGAATCTTGGATGGGCACAACAAGATTTGGGGTTGAAGAGTTCGGGATTGGAACAATCTCACCAAAGACGGCGGAACTACAACTTAAAGTAGACAAGGTAGTGGATCTAAACTTCACAACCATGGGGAGGAGCTCCCTTTCTTCTTGTTTCAATCTTCATATCTTTCCCTTTCTCTTTTGATTTTCTCTCTTCTTCTCCCTTGGATGCTGAACTGATTTTTCATCACTCTTGGTGGTGGCTGCTGGACAGAGGGTAAAGCATCCCTATCCTCTCAGGTACAAAGTCTAAAATGACCCTAGGTCATAACCCTAATGGGTAGTAGTGGGATTTTGCACATCTTTAGGCTGCCTAAAAGGCTTCAAATGGTCATCTCCTCACAACCGACATGAGAAGAATATCCCAACACCATGTTGGATCTCAACACAAGGGTGTTGTCGGCCCAAATAAAACCAGGGTTTTTGCGAGCCTGGGAAGGATGAGGCCTCGACGCAGGCCCTGCGATACGTCCCCGCCTAGAGGGTGGCCCATGGGAACCCGGCAAACATTCCGTGGGTATCCCTGCATGCCATCCTGGCAACCCAAGAAGACGACATACGAACCAGCCCGGCAAGCGCTTCGCGGGTCTCCTTGGAAGTGCTATACGGACCTAACCGCACCCAGCAAGAGGGAAAGAATATCTCTACCAGATGAGAGGATGATGACCTAATCTCTTACCTTTACTGCAAGCATCGGCAAAGGGACATAGAGTGAATGACATGTCGGGACGTATGGGCCCCGGTAAGGCCCCCGTGAAGATGAGGTCACCTACAATGGCTACAGGGCAGTTTACGTGCTCTCTACAACGCTCTAGGGGAAGTACCCTGGCGCAACCCATGTTGTATGAAGGGAATGCAAAGATTAAACCATGGTATAATGCGTTGCCCCGACAACCATCATCACCTCACGTACATGCGTGCGCTAGCAGACCATACCGCTTCGGTACAAGCTACCCTAGCCTACTCTATGCCATTTTTGACCAGTGAGAGCTCGAGCAAGAGCCCCGGAGAGTAGTATAAATAGAGGGGAGGCTGCGGCCTCCCAGACGGATGCAGACGCATTGTAACGCATTCTCTTTGAAATATCAACACAGAGCAGGCGTAGGGTATTACACTAACACGACGGCCTGAACCTGGGTAACTCCAGTGTGTTCTTCCCCCTGTTCTTCTTTTCCGACCATCCATGACTAAGGAAGCTAGACATGTTCAGTCCTGGCCGAACTCACAAAGGGTTGTCACAAACGACCCAATGTATGGTTCTTAGAAACCGACAGGTACCACTGTTTCAAAATTTACACAATATAGAATAAGCTGATCAAAACATCATCATAATATCAACAAATAGTCGCAAAATAGCGTTAAGTTATTAAATAATAAAAGCTACTACATCTGTACACATATATAAGACGTTCCTACATTTGTTAAAGCCAACTCCAAACGAAAAGACTCAAATTTGTCTGCTTTTTGTCCATTTGGGTTGCCAAAACGGACAGCGGATGCGGTTGGACATGCGGACATGACCGATGTACCCAACGGTGCTATTCCATTTGGAATAGGCATACTTAGCCGCACCGTTACCGGAGTATGCACACCATAGAGAAGACATTGGGGAAGTCGATGCGATGGTCCTGCACGAGCACGAACACATCGGAGAAGTGGCCGTCGGGGAGGTGCAGGAGTTGCATGGGCGTATCGACAGGTGCCGAAGATGCGAACGGGTTTGGCAATGCGCGACTGGAACCTTCTCCCTCTACACGCAACCCACATCCCCATCGTCACACGGCTTGCACTGGGGCAGCTCAGGATCTTCTCCCTCTGCAACGCAACTCGTGAGGGGACAACTCGGGATGGTGGCCGGTCGGGACAGCTCGTGTCCCCAACGTCTCCCGCTGCGTCCTCTGCGGTGCCCTCGGTGGGTGATGCACGTGGAGGCGGAGGAAGCCGACATGACATAGGAGGAGGCGGTGGCGGTGGAGGGGAGGAGGAGGCATGCGAGGTGGCACATGGTGGCATGGGGCCGCCATCTCCCGTAGCCCCGGCACCCCGACGGGTGCGCCGTCTTCCCATGCAGCCGCGTGCTGCGTGGGCGGTGATGTCTGTGATCTGCGTTGGG
>CBMN010041196.1:0-11037 GCA_000582825.1 Hordeum pubiflorum
CTCTCATCGCTTGTCCCCAATCCCGTCACCGGAGCCCGACGGCGTTCTTCGGCCCCAACCACTCTCGATAAGCCACCCCATGACATCTGCTGTGAGAAAATGATGACATTAATTATATGCCACATAAGCATGTTTGCTAGTCCCAAGTATATAATAACACCTATGATACCCTCACTATGGCCAGCCTAAAGTTGCATGCGTGCACGCCTGTTCATGATTCGGTGAGTGCAGGAAAAGTCGTGTTCTTTCGCTGCACTAGCACGGCTCGTCTGCCGTGTGGTCGTCTGGACGCTGCTGGTTCCACTTTTTTCTTTTTGTGTTTTAGTTGTTTCTCAGTAGAACTTATTTTTGCTGCTATTTAGTATCCACTCCGTCCGAAGTTACTTGTCATAAAAATTAATGTATTTAGATGTACTATTTTTTATTTATAAGGCTTACGCGTATATCTAGGTTTACAAAATGAATCAACTTAGTATTTTAGTTTTAGATACATTCATTTGTATTTAGACTACTCACACTGAAAAGTAACATAGTATAGTAACATGTATATATTATTAGTCTAAGTTACTACCTCCATAGTGGGTAGTAACATAGAGGTGGGAACATAAAGATTTTCATTTATTAACTTATAGACTCATCTTGTCTTGCTATAAGTGTTGTTACCCATTGTACTACATCATCGCAACATCAAGTTGTAACCGCAATAGAGAGAGAATGTATAACTTGAAGACAAGCGGGCATATTGAAGGGAGAACTTGACTCCTTGGGTTCGTTCTCAAGGTGACATTCCGTGGGGGAGGGGTGTCTTCCCCGATCTCTTACACACACTCGTTCATATTCAAGAAAAAACATGTTTCTTCGAAATCACTAATTAAGGAATACTCTTTTCAAAGGTTAAGTGACGCCCTATATGTGTGTCATTTGTCACAACCTGAGAGTTTTCTCTTTTTTCGTAGATTTATATTTTCAAAACGTTTTATCTCTTAAACCGTTCATCCAAATCGCGAACCGTTTTCATCGTTGGATTCCCCGCGTCGAGATGTTCAAAACTAGATCACATGTTGATAGGTTTTGGTAAACTTTTTTTTTTCACCAAAAAACCGTGTCTCTCGCGAAAGAAAAAAAAACGTGTTTTTTCTTTTCCGTTTTCGAGAGCCACGGTCGTGCCTCTCACGGAAGTAAACCTGTGCCTCTTGCAGAAGCAAAATGGTGACTCTTGCGAAAGAAAAAAAACAAAAAAGGCATTTTTTTCGTTCCCGAGAGGCACGGCCGTCCCTTTCGCAAACGCAAGCCCGTGCATCTCGCGGAAGCAAAACCGTGCCTCTCGCGAAAGAAAAAACCCAGAAAATGTGTTTTTTCGTTTCCATGAGGTATGGTCGTGCCTCTTGCGAAAGCAAAATCGTTCCTCTCGCGGAAGAAAAACCGTGCCTCTTGCGAAAAAAAATTAGAAAACACATTTTTTCTCGTTTTCGAGAGGCACGGTCGCGCCTCTCGCGAAAGAAAAACCGTGCCTCTCGTGAAAGAAAAACCGTGCTTTTTGAGAAAGAGAAAAAAACGCGTTTTTTCGATTATGTTTGATTTTTTTTCGTTCAAAAGCTAAGAACGGCCGGTGGAAAACCGAAACACAAAAAAAAACAAAAAAAAACCTAAAAACCGAAAACACATGCATAAAATTAGAAAAATACCCAAAAAAGCTCAGAATGCAACACATGGTGACGACTGAGAACACACCAAACGACGGCCCGTTGGAGTAATCGTTGGGAGGTTTCGGAGTGCTCGCCAATAGTTGATCTCATGTTTCTCGTGTGTTACGACGCACGCTAACCCATGGGCCGAAAGACTCCCGGCCCGCAAACCCGTATTATTTCCCCGCAAACCGCGCGTACGCGGCGGAAACTAAATTACGATCTCGAACTTTCCCTCCGCTCCCGGACCAAACGCAACAAAAATCCCCCCTCTCGTCCTCGGTCCTCCCCATTCCGACCTCGCGCGCCGACGAACGGGCCAATCCCAAATCCCCGAACCCTACCCGCCGTCCCGCCCCTCCGACCCGGACCCTCCTCCATGCGCCCGCACGACGGCGACGCCGACGGGCGCCTCTTCGCCGGGGTGCGCTTCGCGCTCGTCGGCTTCGACCCCGCCTCCGAGTCCCAGGTGCGCCCGCCCTCCCGCCTCGACGCGGTTCCCACTCCCACGCCCCCCTTCGTTTCGGTTCCGTGCTGGCTTGGCCCGATTCGGCCCGTCTCACCGTGTGATGTCTCCGCGTCTGGCAGTACCGGTCCGAGATGGTGCGGCGCGGCGGCGCCGACGCCGGCGGGCACGGCGCGGCGGGGTGCACCCACGTGGTCGTCTTCGGCCTCGTCTACGTGAGTTCCTGCTTCCTCTGCTCTTCCGGGGGTTTCGTTGTCAGCGTTTCTCGCGTGACTCAGTTCAGTGGTGTTTGTTCTTCAACTGAAATGTGTGTAGGATGATCCAGTGTGCGTGGCGGCGCGGGAGGGCGGGAAGAAGGTCGTAACTGAGCTGTGGGTGGACGATAGCCTGGATGCCGGAGTGATCGCCGATGCCGACCGGGTCAGTTCTGCTACTGTACCTGCAGCTATACGGCTATATGGAGATTAAGATGTCTGTTCTGCATAAGTTCACCAAGCCACTGTCCTACTCCTAACTGAGGACCTTTTACCTGCCCCCCTGTGTAGTTATCTTCTTTCTGCTTATTAGTCTGGTGACTTGAAGCTGCATGTTGTGGATTTCACAGGTACTATATAAGCCAGTGAGAGATCTAGATGGCATACCCGGCAGCCAATCGCTTAGCATTTGCCTGACAGGGTACCAAAAGAATGGGCGTGAAGACATCATGGTAGTACTGCTGTTTTTATCTTTATTTATACCTCCAATCCTATAGGTCTATGATTGTTAATTCATAAAGCCAGTAACATAGAGTATCTGGTCAATATCATTTTGTTATGGATCAGGACAGTTATGATTTCCTTCAGTTGATAGATTGATGATACTTGGTGGTTAAGTTTTGGTCCCTTGTTTGGATAGCTTATAGTCATACCTTTGATTCTAGATTTTTTTGTTGTTGTTGTGCCAAGTTTGCAGTTAATTATATACATTTAAACCGCTGAATCAGTTTACTAACACCAAGCATGTTAGAAACCAACTTTTCTTCTGCATAGCCAAGATTCAGAATGCTACTGACATAGATCCACCTGTAGCAGTTAACACATTTTCACCTCTTTCCTTTTAGGGACCTGTAGTTTCTCACACTTGGGTTTGAACGCTTCATTTTATTTTTGGAGTTCTCATCCCAAAGCTGTAGCTGCTTAGGCAGCTTAGTTTTATTTGTCAGTTTTTAGCTATGTTAGTTTACCTTGGCTATTGCTGGTTGGTTTGGAGCTTTTGCACCATTTGGTTTGGTTTGTACTTGACGCCTTCTTTGGTGTTAGTCTTCTAACATACAACGATGTATGTTTGAGGAAAAATGTTTCTGACCATTTATTTCACTACTGAATATAGAAAATGGTTACTTTAATGGGAGCACAGTTTTCCAAGCCTTTGATAGCACACAAAGTCACTCATCTCATTTGCTACAAATTCGAAGGTATGTTGTTTCCTTCATAATTTTCCATACAGTTTACACTTAGTGTTCACTCTCGTTTTTTCTCACCCCTATTTATATCAGGTGAGAAGTATGAACTTGCTAAAATGGTGAATATCAATCTTGTTAATCACCAATGGTTGGAAGATTGGTATGTGTATTTACTAACCAGTCTTGTAAATAAGTTATCGTGTCATGTCATGGTTATTTCTGCTGACACCAGATATGATTTTACTGCAGCTTAAAGGCCTGGGAAATTCTTCCAACTGATAATTATAACAGAAGGTGAGTGTAGCAGCAAACCACCTTGCTATTCTCTTTGATGTTTCCCCCCTTCCATTTTAGCCATCGGGTTTATATGTTTGGTTAATTTTCTCATAAGAATATGCAGTGTATATCATGCACTTCATGGGTACTGAATCCAGTAATTTGGTCACATATTTATGCAGTGGATGGGAACAAGAGATGATGGAGGTACAAGTTCAGGACTCCGAAGATGAAGCAGAAGATGCTGGCAGAGGTTTATCTCATAGCAGAAGCATTGCCAGAAGTGTGTCTGTTACAGGGATCAGAATGGGAACTCATGTTGATCCTGATGCCCCCGCATCCGTTCATGGTCTTACCGTCTCCCCTGGCAATACCGAGATTACGGCAGGAAGATGCCTGGGCACTCCAGAACAGCGTAGTGAAGATGTATGCATAAGGCCCCTTGATGTTAGAGCTGACATACAAAGCACTCATAACACAAATGGTGTGACAAATTCTGCTGATCCTGAGGCACAGGATTCTATCCATCCTCCTATTAACTCCAGTATCAATGAAAAGGCTCTTGGAGATCAGATTACCAGAGATGAAACCAAAGGTGGTGATAAAAGGCCACTTGCCGCTTCTACTCTCAACACAAATGGGCTTACAGATTGTGCTGATCATCTTGTACATCAAGCAACTATGGTATCTCCTATTCCAGCAGTCAACAAACACAACATTGATGGAAAATATTTAGACAATCCCTGTCAGTTCACTGGCAACAATGTTAGTTTACTAACATCTTCTGCAGAGAGTCTCTTGAAGAAAGCATTGCACTCGTCACGTCTGAGTGGAAACGTCAGTTGTAAGGATGATGGACCTGTAGCCGATCTTGCTGCCAAAGTTGGTCAAGAAAACGTAGAAGGAAATGCAGCCTTGCTTAAGGCTAATTTGGTATCACCAGGCAATTCTGCATCGAAGACTACACTGATCTTAAGCTACTCCAGAAAGCGCTCTCGGAAGTCAGTTTCACCGGGAACTAATTTAAATTCGGTTAACCAAACAGCATCGCCCCAAAGTTTTGAGAGAAATACACCAAATGTCGAGTTTAACATCTCTGCATCAATGAAGAGCAATGATAAAATTAGCGAGCTTGCTGATGCCAAAAGCCTGAGAGACGAAGCCATAGAACATGTGAGTAGACCAGACTCTGTACTTGTTCAGACGAAGCGCAGGCTTTCTTCAGCCAGTCCAAAACTCCTAAATGGAGGCACAGACTTAGCAACTGGAACTGCAAATAGTCTTTTCTCAAGCAGGGGAATCGCACCTGACGCAGCAACAGTTTCTGATCTGGGGGAAAATTCCACTGGATCTCGACCCATTAAAGCTAATGGTAAAGTAAACAGTGATGCTATTGTGAATCTTACGGAGAGGCAGAAGTCTGACTCTTCTAGAAAGAAGCTGTTGAGCTATAGGAGGACTTCTTTGAAGCTTGCAAGGTCTTCTGAAGCAGAAAAACTTCCTGAAATTATTGACAATGAGACGAATGTAGAGTTACCAGCTAAAGCAAAGGAGCTGGCACAGCATGAAGCAGCAGCAGAAGAGAAGGAACGTGCTATAAGCCCTTCTATTGATTCTGAAGTTGAAAAAACAATTTCAAGTTTCTCTCGTCAAAATCAGAATGTAGCAATGGGTAATGCATCACAGGTTAATAGCATTGAAGCGGTAGCTACGGACTCGCAGCATGACAAGGAGGTTTCTCATGCAACCATGGAAGCAGGTGCTAGGAAAGTATCAACTTCTAGAGTGAAAAAGGCTGGTGCTAAGAGGCTTCAGAGTGCTACAAATGGTAGACGCCCATCATCTGCACGTTGTAAAAGTGAGTCCAAGTCTGAGCATGGTATCGAGGCAGTTCTTTCTCATGAAAATATAGAAGCAGAAAAAGGAAATAATTGTACCAGTCCGAATGGTACTGAATGTAGAACATCCTTTCCTGAAGAAATCCTGAGAAGTAGAGCAGACACAATTGCCAAGAACTCGCTGAATGCCAACAGTGAGATGAATGATGTGTTAGCGGCTTCAAAGATGGAGTTCGCTAATGTGATTTCAAAGGGAAGTAACCCTAAAAAACTTCCAAGCGGTGCAACTGATGATCAATTTCAAAGAGGTTCATCTGAGAAGGTGGCATATGCAATATCAAAGAGTGCTGTTCCAGAAGTTTCCCAGCCTGCTGACATAAAGATGGCTGATGCACCAACCGCTGATAAAGCCGAGGCAGTATCTTTGAAGTCGGATTTTTGTGATGCAGTTCCCCAAGCTTCCACTGAAAAGCTTTCAAGCACTGCAAGTGCTGATAACCATGAAACAGGCACTACTGATAGAGTACCAAAGAACAGAGTGCGCAAAGCAGTTGCGAAGAGGAAAATTTCTGCCACACAACAGTACGTATCTGGTAGTGAACCTTGTAACACTGGTGGTGTCTTCCCATCTGAAGCTGAAGTTGACACAATAAAGAGGGCTGCAGAGTGCTCCACAAATGCTGGCAAGGCAATGGCGAATAAGGATGTCCAGAGTGCTAATAAGGATGGTACAGCAAATGAAGTTGGATCATTTTGCAAAGATTCCTTTGAGGACATATCGGAAGTTGCGCAAAACACAAAGCCGGGGAGCTGCAAAAAGAAAAAAGTTGCAGATGCAATGGATGGTTCTACTGACCATGACAAGGAGAATGTACCATCCAAAGATGTGCAAAATAAAAAGCCCAGGAGCAGCAAAAAGAAAAAAGTTGCAGATGCAATGGATGGTTCTACTGACCATAACAATGTACCATCCAAAAATGTACAAAACACAAAGCCGAGGAGCAGCAAAAACATAAAAGTTGCAGGCGCAATGGATGGTTCTACTGACCATAACAAGGAGAATGTACCATCCAAAAATGTGCAAAACACAAAGCCGAGGAGCAGCAAAAAGGAAAAAGTGGCAGGTGCAATGGATGGTTCTACTGACCATAACAAGGAGAATGTACCATCCAATGCTAATCTCTCTCCTAAATCAAAATATGGAAATGACTGTATAAGTTCCAAATGTATGACAAAATCGGTACACAATGGGAAAGATGTGCCTGGTGACCACAGTATAAGAGAAGGAAATGATTGCACAACCCTGGCCTTGTTGGAACCAACATGGTTTATTTTAAGCGGACATGACTTACTGAGGAAGGATTGTATGTCGATACTTAGGCGCCTGAAGGGAAGAGTATGCAGGGGTTCACATCACTGGTCTTTCCAAGCGACACATTTTATCGCACCTGAGCTCCGCAGAACCGAAAAATTCTTTGCAGCTGCTGCAGCTGGGAGGTAAATCTTGTGCCCATATGAGCCTTTTCAGAGGTTCCATGTTTAGTTTTTCCTACCTTGCTCCTGTTGCCTAGATCCTCTTGCCAAAATAAATGTACATACAGTCATTTTGCCCCTTTTTCTATTTCACGATATCTGAATGTTAGTTGCTTTTCCGAAATATCAGGTGGATACTCAAGTCTGATTACTTGAGTGCTTGCAATGAGTCTGGCAAGTTTGTGGAGGAAGAACCATTCGAGTGGCACGGTGATGGCCCAAACAACGGCGACACGATAAGTTTAGATGCTCCAAGGAAATGGCGTCAACTAAGGCAACGTACTGGACATGGCGCCTTCTATGGGATGAAGATCATCATATATGGAGAGTGCATTTCTCCATCATTGGTAAGTTTGGACACACACATTTCTTTATCTGATAAGCATCCTGGCAACTTAGTAATGCTGCAGCTCTATATATGCACTTTTTATCTGACAAGCCTTTCATTTTCTCGACAGGACACGCTGAAGCGTGTAGCGAAGGCCGGTGATGGCACCATCTTAGCGACCTGCCCACCGTACACCAGGGTGCTGAAACATGGCGCCAGTTTCGCGGTCGTATCCGCAGGTGTGCCGGGCACAGACGCGTGGGTCCAGGAGTTCGTGAGCCACGACATCCCCTGCATCAGCGCGGACTACCTGGTGGAGTACGTGTGCAAGCCCGGCCACCCCCTGAACAAGCACGTCCTCTTCAACATGCACGACCTCGCAGACAGGTCCCTGCAGAAGCTACAGAGTTCTCAGCAAGGTGAACTTGGCGGCGCCGGCGCTGCAGAGGTGGCAGCTGGGGGAGGCGACCCCGAAATAAGCTGTTCTGCTTGTGGATCGAGCAATCGGGAAGGGGCCGTCATGTTGATATGCAGCGGCGAGGGGAACAAGGCTGGCTGCGGCGCTGGGATGCATGCCGATTGCCTGAACCCGCAGCCTGGAGCTAGTGCTGCTGTGGATGGTGAGTGGGTGTGCCCCAAATGCGACGACGGGCATGTGAAAGCGAAACCACCTCCTAAGAAGAAGGCCAAGAAAGGTGGCAGCAGATCAGGAAAGCCCAAGCGCAAATGACCATTGTGGCTCTGTTGCCGCTGTGTTAATAATAATGCACTCCCTCCTTTCCTAAATATAAGTTTTTTTAGAGATTTCAAAATGAACTACATATGGAGCAAAAGGAGTGAATCTACACTCTAAATACGTCTATGTACATCCATATGTTGTCCGTATTGAAATCTATAAAAATGCTTATATTTAGAAACAGACGTTGTAGCAATGATAGTGACGTGCCATTTTTCAGACATTGGAGCAAAGACTTGAATGCAGAGGTTTCCTCGACACCAGTTGGTCCAGACTAGTGCTTGCTGAGCAAAGTCAAGTCACCAATCATCTTTCTGTGGTGCGTGAAAAGATCAGGGCAGTCTGTATCAGCGTGGAATCCTCTTCTTTCACAAGCCGGAAGTGGAGTAGTTCACAACGCAACCGGTGAAATTTTTCCGGCACGTGCCGTTTCCCCGTTGTCAATACAAAGCGGTCTCTGCAACATCCGGGCATTTGACGTGCGGGGCAGCAAGCAGCAGCAGCCCGCAGTTTCCACCCTCTGTTGGCGATTAATCAACGCTCTTGGATTGCAGGGATTGAAGATGGAGCTCGCCATTTCTGCAGTAACCGGCGAAATCGTGAGCCGATTCGTCTCCTTCCTCGCCGGCAAGTACCGCTCGAGTCGCTGCCGGCAGTCGGAAGAGAAGCAGCTGAAGAGGCTGCAGCAGCTGGTCCTGAGAGCCCGGACGGTCATCGAGGAGGCGGACGGCCGATACATCACCAACTCCGGGATGCTGGCGCAGCTCGACATGCTGGCTGACGCCATGTACCGAGGCTACTGGGAACTCGGGGCGTCCGGGTACAGGTCGCTCGAAGAGACTGCTCCCATGGAGATGGAGGAGGGTGAGGGTGAGGTTAGCAACTCATCTCCCCCCAAACGTCTCTGCACGGTTCATGGCAGCGCTAGGAAGAACAAGGCCACGTACCCCGTCGACTTGCAAGGTGCGTTGGAGAGCCTAGAGGATGCCGTCGCCGGCATGGCGGAGTTTGTTCTACTCTTGGGTGGTTGCGACCGTATGCTGCTGCGTCGACCATACGACGCCTACCTTTACAACGGCACCATCATGTTCGGACGCCACGCGGAGAAGCAGAAGCTCCTCAACTTCGTGCTGCAGCGCCCTGGTCCTTGTGGTGATGCGCCGGCTGTTCTCCCGATCATCGGTGCTCCTGCGGTCGGGAAGAGGACCTTGGTCGCCCATGTCTGCAAGGACGAGAGGGTCCGCTCGCACTTCTCTTCGGTTCTGCACCTGAACGGAGATTCCTTTCGTCGAATCACAGACCGTGGTGGCCTCATGTCAGGAGGAAAGGTACTGGTGGTTGTCGAGCTTGTTGCGGATCACGTCGACGAGGAGGATTGGGCAAAGTTCTCTTCAGCCGTAGCAACAAGCATGGACAGTGGAAGCAAGGTGATCGTCATCAGCCGGCTAAAAAATTCAGAGCGACTCGGAACCGTGAAGCCAATCTTCCTCGACGCCATGTCATACGAGGAGTTCAGCTACCTCTTCAAGACGCTAGCGTTCGGGAGCGCGGACCCGGCGCAGCACCCGCGGTTAGCACGGATCGCAGATGAACTGGCCAGGGAGTTGCAGTCGGAATGGTCGCTAGTCGCCACGAATCTGTTCGCGGACGTGATGACAAGGAACCTGGACGTCTGTTTCTGGCTCTGCATGCTGGGCAGGTTGAGGAGAGTTGTCGACAGAAACCTCTCCATGTTCGGGGAGCACCCCAAGTGCCTCGTCCAGAGGCACCATCAGATAGATGTTACGGACTTCGTCTTGCACCCTGCTGCTTCTCCACTCCGCATCGTACCTTCCGAAGCTGCGGTGGAGAGGGAATCGCTGCCAAAGGTTGGGCTTGGGGATCTGGTGGTGAATCCTGGAGCTCGGCCGCATGGAGATTTCAATGTGGTCACGTGGGAATCAAGGTTGGCGCCCTACACTTCATTTGTTCATTTCGTTCCAAATGCTGCTCCAGGTGTGCTGGAAGATAACACTCCTCTGTCTGGGAGGAAACGTCCAGCGGTGGCTTTGATTCGCACTACAGTATTTCCCAGGGAGTTTGTGGAGTTGGAATCTCTAGTACTCCCTTGGTTCAAAATTTTGATACTGACGGAGTCTCTGATATGTATCTCTAGCCATATTATCTGTAACCATGGAATTGTATACCATGAGAAAAAGTAATGACAAATTTTAAAATAGTAGTTTCACTCGACGAATCTTAATATTTTGGCGAATCAATATGTGGTTGGATGGTTAGAAGGACAGTGGTATCCCTAACCCATCAGGGTTCAAGTCCTAGTGCTCGCATTATTTCTGAATTTATTTCAGGACTTCTGATGTGCGTTTAGTGGGAGGAGACGTTCCATCGACTACGGAGGCGTTTGTGACGATTTCGTTAATCTAAAGATGATGTGTTGAACCAGTCTTTCGAAGATGCTCATGGGGTAGGGTGTGCGTACATGCCTCCGTAGGAATGAGTGTATGTGTGTCTATATGAATGTTTGTGTCTGTACTGTGTTCAAAAAGCAAAATCTTAAAAAATTTGGACATACTGGTGGTCAAAGTTCAAAAGTCGTGTATTTATGAATGTTATTTTTTAGGGCCGCGCTACGCGTCGGCCGGCGGATTCGCCAGAAACATCCGCCGCCCGCGTAGCCGTCCGATACGATCTCGCTGAGCCGTTAGATCCAGTTTGTGACACCCTGGATTTTGAC
>CBMN010041199.1:0-10182 GCA_000582825.1 Hordeum pubiflorum
TCCCCCGCACGCATTTGGGTCGATCCATATGCGAGGTGGGAAGCTTTTTTTTTTTTGTCTTTTGTTTTCTCTTTTCTGATTTTACATTTTTTTAGATTTCAAAATAAATTGTGCACTTGGATTTTTTTCCAAAACTTTAAGAATATTATGAATCTGGAAAGTGTCCCCAATTCCCAATTTTTTTTCATGAATTTGAAAATTGTTCTGGCGCTTTAAAAATCTTCACAAATTTGAAATTTTCCTGGAATTTCCAGATTTTTTTTTGCGATTTTGAAAATAGTTCTAAGTTTTTTTAAAAATAATTCCACTAATTTGAAAATTGTTTCAAGATTTCAAAATATGGTCTCATATTTAATATTTTTATTAATTTCAAACAATATCCATGAAATTTAATAAATTTTTCTAGATTGAAAAAATGTTCTGCCATTTGAATATTTTTCCCATATCGTGAAAATAATAATCATGAATTTTAAAATAGTTCTTGGATTCCAAAAATTTGCCACGAAAGTTAAATCCGTTGTCATAATATTCACGAATTTAAAAATGTTCTTCAATTAAAAAATATGTTCATGTATTTGAAAATTTCTCTCAAATCTTGAAAACTATCACAATTATAAATGATTCTCCAATTTCATATTTTTTCGTTTTTTTTAAATTGTTTTCGGATTTCAGAAAATATTTATGCATTTTTATTAAAAAAGGCTCATATTTTTTTCCATAAAATATAAGAATGTTCATTATAATTCAAAAAATGTTCATTATTTTGAATTCACGAACAGCGTTTGAATTCATCACTTAATGGGCCAAATGCACAACCTCATGGCAGCTTTCTTTCGTTGGTTATCACATTGCCATGGGCCCGTGGCTCAAGAAACGGAGGAGAGAAAAAATTAGCCTCGCTCCTCAGTCCTCACCCACGCCCCTCTCTCTGTCTCTCTTCCGGCGGCTCCGCAGCCGTTCCACCACTACTTCCTCGCCTCGCACCGTCGTCCCCTGCATCCGCTCCCCGCTCGTGCTTCCTCCGGGCATCAGCAGAGGACGCGGCAGCTCTCGCGGGGGCACAGAGACCGTGGCAGGAGCAGCCTCGAGACAGGCTGCCCAGCAGCGCCGGGCTTGTGGTATTGCCCAGCAGCTGTTCGACGTAATGCTGAGGCCTCGTGCCAGAGATTTCTGTAGCACACCGAGGGCTCTGCGGTTTGGTTGGTAGTTTGTGGAAGGACAACTTGATCTGACCCAGAATGCATCACTATGCTTACCGTATCACGGTACCAATGGCTCTTTCACTTATTATTAGGCCGCTCTGCGGATTTTGTGTTTGCTTTATTCATGACGAAAAGTAGCAACGGGTTTGCAGCAAATACAAGGTCGAGGAGAGCACTTGATCCTGGAGTACAGGGCAAAAGATAAAAGGAGAATGAGAAAGCCCAAGCCAGTCTTCAGCCTTCACTCAAGCACCAGCAGCTTGTGGATATTTTGGCCACAGACATTTGAAAATGGGGAAAATTGGGCTGTATTGCAAGAATTCAGGGATTTTGCCAGACAGGTTGTTTTTGTGCAATATC
The DNA here is from genome assembly GCA_000582825.1 of Hordeum pubiflorum. Lineage (NCBI taxonomy): Eukaryota > Viridiplantae > Streptophyta > Magnoliopsida > Poales > Poaceae > Hordeum > Hordeum pubiflorum. The sequence continues at coordinate 1,563 of CBMN010041199.1, forward strand.
AGAGCCGACAACAGCCTGCTTCCTCATAAACTCTTACCTTCTGAACATCAGGGAAGTTGTCCCACCCACTATAAGGTTTTCTGAAACATCCAACAATCTCTTATGCTGCAGTTGACATATATATACTGGAATTGTTCCGTTGATATGATTTGCGAACAATACAGGCTCTTCAAGCATTGGAGCTCCAAAGTCTTGGGGAAGTGGTCCTGATAAAGACTTCTTGGAGATATCTAAGAATTCTGGTAGCAGTGGCAGCAAACCTGTAAAGCCATTTGGGTTGAGGTCAAGTATTTGTGCACAAATCATAAATAACAGTGTTGTTGGCAGCCGGCCACTTATTTGCCTCATACAAGTTAAATGTGGGGATCCAGTTTGAGCTGATAGTGACATGTACAGGGTTGGCAGATAGACTCAGTTCCTTCAAGTACACAAAGTACAGCTCGAAATAATACCATGCAGCCCACGAAGTGCGTGCCCCTGCGAATTTCTCCTTATCGATCACATGCAGTTCTCGTGCCGCAGTAATCTCACACCAGCGACATTGCCATTATAAGTTGTTAAGTACAGTACGTGGATAGCCGAAATGTCAACTCCAAGACTCTCTCAACTCAGAACCAGAATTCAAAGCTTTGCATTTTCTAGTCACCTGCTTTCATTATCAACCTGACGTGAGTGCTGGATCCGGTCAGCAATTTGTCATGAAATTAGCGCTGTTCTAGTAGTGGATAAGATGAATTCCACATGTCAACAAATGGACACTGGAATGTCTGATTAACAAACAGATTGACAGTTGATCTTGTCTTGTAAGAAAAAAGGGGTGAACTTGCAAGGATTTTGAAAAGAGATTGCTATATACTCCACTTAGGAGCTTGACCAGAATAAAGTGTTGATACACAAAAGCTATCCGTCTATATAGCTTAATGTTTCAGTCACTAGTCTGACCAGTAAGCAATGACGGTGCCATCCCAACTCCGACGCGGTTAGCTGATTTGTCAAGTCTCATCTACTAGAATTCCAAGAACATTGCATTATACAATCATCTGCTTCCGCGGTCGAACATTCGTGGAAGCTGCGTTCGTCAAAGCATCGCTTGCTTCTGGGCCAAGGACTGGTATAGTTATGTACTTACTCCTAGTTTGATTTGTTTTGCGGGAAGTACTTAATTACTCCCAGTTAATTATCCTAACTAGTTAGTTGGACCTTAGTTAGTACTCAGATCTCAGCCTGGTTGATCGATGGATTGGCCGGCTCTCACCAGCTACACCATGGTCATGATCCTCTTCTCCCTGCCACGGAGCGCTTCCCAAGACCGGCTTGTCCCAGGCAGGGTGCTGTCCCCTGGTAACACCATCGTCTCCGATGATGGTGGATTCGCCCTGGGCTTCTTCAACCCCTCCAACTCCACTCCGGCTAGCCTGTACCTAGGAATATGGTATAATGACATTCCTGAGCTCACTGTTGTGTGGGTCGCCAACCGAGATACCCCGGCCACCAACACAACTTCCTCAACACCGAAGCTCTCCCTCACCAACAGCTCTAATCTGGTTCTCTCTGATGGTGGTGGCGGAAGCCGTGTCGTTTGGACAACAGCCAACCTGACCAGTGGTCTGGTCTCGTCTACCCCGACAGCGGTGCTTCTAAACACCGGTAACCTCGTCATCCGATCGTCAAATGGCACCATGCTGTGGCAGAGCTTCGACCACCGCACAGACACGTTCCTTCCCAGCATGAAGCTCGGCATAAACTACAGGACGCGTACCACCACCGACCGCCTAGTATCCTGGAAAGGCCCCAGCGACCCCTCTCGGGGGCGCTTCTCCTATGGCAGTGACACGAACAGGTCGTTCCAAACATTCTTGTGGGACGGTGAGCACCCAGTATCTCGTGCCGCCCCCTGGACAGGGTATCTAGTGATGAGCCTACGCCAACAACAACTCCTTGGGGCCACAAATATCAGTGATCTTATCATCTACCTAGCCTATGTCAACAATGACGATGAGGCATACGTCACTTATAGCCTCTCCGCCGGCGCCCCACGCACCAAGATTGTGCTAACCTATTATGGCTAGTTTCAGATCCAAAGCTGGAGCAGTAAGTCATCAACATGGGCTGTCCTCTGGAAGTTTCCATCAGCGGAATGCAACCATTACAGTTACTGCGGCCCGTATGGCTACTGTGACGAGACGGTCGAGGCACCCACCATGCCAACATGCAGGTGCCTCGATGGCTTTGAGCCGAGTAGCATGGAGGAGTGGACCAGCGGCAGATACTCGGCGGGGTGCCGACGGAAGGAGGCACTACGAGGGTGCAGTGACGGCTTCGTGGCCTTGCCGGGGATGAAGTCTCCTGATGGGTTTTTGTTTACTGGTGGAGGTACGAGTAAGTATGAGTGTGCAGCGGAGTGTAGCCGCAATTGCTCCTGCGTGGCATATGTGTTCGCCAACCTGAGCAGCAGCAGGTTTGGTGGACACGTGACGAGGTGCTTGGTGTGGTCTGGGGAGTTAATAGACACGGGAAAGGTGGGGGAGCTCAGCGGCGAGACACTCTATCTTCGACGTGCAGGCATGGATGCAACCAAAGGTATTAGATCTCAATTTCTCCCTCTTTATCATATTGGTTTTGTCAGTTCTCCCTCTTTCTACCAGTTGTTTTGTTTTTAATAACATGTTTCTAGTTCTGTCACTCATTTCTGACCATCGCTTAGTCACTCGAAATAGTTATTCCTTGGTCAATACAATAGCCATTGGATCAAGATTTTTTCATCCCTCTGGTAGTTGCACAAATATCATGTTAAAGTTTGATGGTTGTTCGCCATGACTTAGAAATAGTTATTATTCATCTGAGAAGTAATAAAGCCATTTTTCTTGTATATGAATTTGTTGCGCAGGTAAAAGAATAAAGAGCAATGCAATGAGGATTGTGCTTCCAGTTGTAGGCTCTGGTGTTCTAGTACTCATATGCATCTCCCTTGCATGGTTAATATTCAAAGGTACGTTTAGTTAACTCTGTTTAGTAAGGTTATATTGACCGCTTTATGAGAGAGTATATGTCACCGCCTTAACTTGGACTACATCGTCTACTACCGCAATATACCCTTAGATTACAAAATCCTCTAAAACATATGAATGTAAACTAGATCAAATAGTTTTGTAGACGGTTTAGAGCATGATTTAGCTACTATTTGTGGTGATGTAACGATAACATGTAATCTACTGATGGATAATATGGATTCCACATGTTAGACAAACCACATTCCCTTTGCGTGCTTTTCATATTCATGCAATCACAACAATAGAGATACTGGTTACCGCAGGGCTGAGAAACAGAGCAACATCCAGTGGCACTGCTATGGACTGAGGGTTGTGTCTGTGTTTTCTAGGGGAGTGGATGGCTGGGTGGTAGATGTGCCTCGTGGGTTATTTCCTCTAGTTCCATGAGTTCATAAATTAGGGTATAGTATACAAACATCAATAGTTGTAGGGGTCAAATATAACTTTATTATTTCTTATTTTTGTGATGTTCTCATTAGAGATGAAGTCACTTTTAACATTATGGCAGCAGGCAAGAGCAAGAAAGGGACAATGCAAAAGAATATAAGATTGGAGGGTATGAGTATCTCCGATGAATTTGAAGAAGAAAACTCTCCCCATGATCAAGAATTTCCATTTGTAAGATTAGAAGAAATTGCCCTCACAACCCACAATTTCTCTGAAACATGCATGATTGGACGGGGAGGCTTTGGTAAAGTATACAAGGTAACTCATTAAATATGTTCTTTCCTAGGATTAATTCTGTTAAAGAGAGCTAATTTTTTCATACTACAAAGTCAAGTATAAGATTTTCACTATATTTCTGTAGGGATTGTTATGTGGTCAAGAAGTTGCAATCAAGAGGCTAAGTAGAGATTCTCAACAAGGAACAAAAGAATTTAGGAATGAAGTAATTCTAATTGCCAAATTGCAACATAGAAACTTGGTTCGACTTCTTGGATGCTGCAGTGAGGGAGATGAAAAGCTCCTGATATACGAGTATCTACCAAATAAGAGCTTAGATGCTACCCTTTTTGGTGTGTATTCCAATAACAAACCATGATTTCTATGACAACTTGAATTTCTTTCTTACATTTGTTTCTGTTTTTAGATGAGTCGAGAAAATTGTTGTTGGATTGGGCGACACGCTTTCGTATAATCAAAGGGGTCGCAAAGGGACTTCGGTATCTTCACGAAGACTCAAGGTTCACCATAATTCATAGAGATCTCAAAGCTGCAAATGTTTTGTTAGATGCAGATTTTAAACCCAAGATAGCGGATTTTGGTATGGCGAGGATCTTTGGTGAGAACTTGGAAAGTGTCAATACCCAACACATTGTTGGAACATAGTGAGTATCCATTGGAAAAAGTATTGTTTTTTCAACAAATTCAACTCCCATTAGACACCTCTTATAATTAAAATGATCAAACAGTGGTTACATGGCTCCTGAGTATGCAATGGAAGGTGCCTTCTCAACCAAGTCTGACGTCTATAGTTTTGGCGTGTTACTACTGGAGGTTGTAACTGGTATAAGGATAAACTCCATTAGTCAAACCATGGGATTCCCTAGCCTCACAGTTTATGTGAGTACACATGACTTCCGTCAAGTTTCGTGTTGAAAGTGGATCAAATATGAAAGCATTTTTTTTTTGATACAGAAAATTAATACTGATATGAATGTTTTGATTGTTTCAGTCATGGAATATGTGGAAGGAAGATAGGACCAATGAGCTACCGGACTCATCTATCTTAGATACTTCACCGGATGAAGTTCTGCTTTGCGTCCATGTAGCACTCTTGTGTGTCGAGGAGAACCCTGATGATAGGCCGCTCATGTCATCTGTTGTGTCTGTCCTAGAGAACGGGAGCACCACACTTACATCGCCCAATCGCCCCGCGTACTTTGCGAGACAAAATGCTGCAATGAATCGAATCAGAACTGATATTCAGCCATCTGTGAACAGTTTTACTCTTACTGAGATAGAGGGCCGATGAAATAAATCTTTAGTTTTAGCTGTATCGAAATGCTCTCGAAGGAAACAATACATTAGATGAATCAAACAGTATTGTAAATTGTATGGCTCAACAGGTTAGAGATGACTTGAGTATGTTCTGCATTCAGTTTTTCGTCTGCATAGTATACTACTTGAAAAAGGAAGGATTTTGAAGGAAAAACACTAAGGTGAAGGGGACCGAGCAGTAACTGATCATGAATCTCGACCTTTCCCCCCTTGCCCCCGCGTCGCCCCCTCCCCGCCGCGGGCGACCCGGGCGGCGTCGCTAGCTCAGCTCCCGGCCCCCCTCCTCCACCCGTCGTTGCCGGCCCGAGCCGCCGGGGCAAAGCCCCTCTCGGTGGCTGGCGGTGGGGTTCCTCCTCCTCTCTCCCCTAGGTGGTGGTGGGCGCGGGCTACCCTGCCTAGGCAGAGGCGCCGGGCGGACGCGGGACCCGGCAACGCGACGGCGGTGGAACAACTGGCTGAGGCGCGGCGGCTGCCTCTCGGGGCGGCGACTGGCTTCCAGATCTGGATCCCGAGGGCTTCAGATGGCTACGGCTGGCCTCCCTCATCGGCTGTCTGCTGCTGGCCGGCCGGCGGCGGGAGGCGCACACCTGCGCGCGACGGCCGGTCCTGGCCGGCAGGGTGTGCGGGCCGAGGTGTCTATGGCCGGAGGATGCAGTTTCCGCCTTGGCGACTGTAGCTGATGGCGGCGGTGGTGCTCTGCTTGGTCGGGGGACGTCCAAGCCCTCTGCTTGGTAGGGAGGCGGTGCGGTCTGTGGGGGCTTCGACAGCCCGGCGCCGGGGATCCTGCAGTCGGCGCAAGTTGGTGGTGTTGGCCTCCTTCTCCTAGGTGTGGACCGACCGTACGCGGAGCTGGGCGGGTGCCGTTGGTGCGGGCCGCACACAGAACGAGGGAGGTTCAGATCTAGGGTTCGTGCTCGGGCGGGCTAGTTTCGGGGCCCGGGGCAGATTGGAGCCTATGCTTCAGGTAGGTGTACTCGGGTGTGGCCTGGGATTTGCCTGTGGGTGGTGCTTGTCCTCTTCTCGCGGGCAAGGTGGCCAGGGGTGGTGGCCGTGATATCGTGGCTTCGTTGTGCGGATCGGCACCGGTGGCCATGGACATGGCGTCGTGCGAACTCGCCTAGGCCAGGTCTTGGGGCTTGTTTGCCGATGACCATCGGCAGTCTTTGAGTCGTATTCCTCCTGGTCCACAGGGATTGGTTAGGGATGCAGGTGTGGGTGCTTCCTACGGTGGAGGTGCCTACCCAGACTTGGGGACTGATGCCGGGCTAGGAGCAGAGGATGTACCTCGGCTCTTTCGACTGTGGTCGAGCGTGCGGGGAAGCGAGCGGAGCATGATATCTGGCGGCAGAGATGCCGAGGCGACGGCCCCATATGGTGGTCTGCATGGTGGCTCTACGGCGGGCACCAGCGTGACGATGGTGGCTCTCCTTTCGGGTTGTGGGGACAACGGAAGGTGTAGCGTAGGGTGGCTCTGGTGTGCTCTCTGTTCTCGTAGGGGGACTGCCATGATCCGGATCTGGGGATTTGGCCTCGTCATGCATGTCCTGGCGGCCTTTTGGTGACACGCGGGAGTTGCCGAGCGAATGCTCCGCGCCTTGGCGCCGACGACGGATATGCCAGTGGGTGTCGCACTCTTTTTGAAGACGTCGTCATGGTTCTTCTCTCTGTGTCAGGGCTCTTGGTGAAAACCTTTGTCCAATGTGGACTCGGCAGTGGCGACGCTTAGTGCCGTTCTCCGGGTGTTGTCGTGGAGTTTAGGTGTACTAGGTCGGTGCATGCACGTGTGTTCAGATCTTTCTATGTTCCTTGTTGGTAGCGTAGTCGCGTTCTACGTGTGCCGAGTATCTTGGGATCGGCTTTGTAAGAGGGCTACCTCATCATCTTATATCGTTCGACCTTGTACTATGTTCGATTGTTGCTTTATATATAANNCGGGACGAAAGCCTGTTTCGAGAGGTGAAGGGGACCTTTACATTGTTCTTGTATGGCCTTCTTGCCATGGTTTTGTGTTTACTTGTAAGAGAAGGGCACTTGTAAGAAAAGGGCATGATGGTCTGACATAATAAGGGTGTATAATCCTATGGTTCAGTCAGGTGAAGGAGGACTAACATGCATGTACGATGGCAGCGTTATATGCATAGACTAAAAAGTATCTCCAACAGAGGCGTCAAATAAAGCGCGCGTGCGAAAAACAGGCTTTTCAGCGCGTGCCCGCGTGGCGCGCTCCAGCTGGCTCTGGAAAAAGTGGTGCGCGCGGGAAAAAGCGGGACGCGCGCGGTTCTTTTGTCGCATGCCGACGCGCGCGCTGTAAAATCCAGCGCCTCCACGCGGCCTCTCCACTGCTTCGCTTTGCCACACGCCTCTCTCCACTGCTCTCGCTTCTCGCCTCGCAGCCGCCGCTCTCCCTTCTCACCTCGCCGCCGCCGCACCACCATGCCGCCGCGCCGCCGGGGAAGCTCGGGCTACCGCGGCGTCCGCGCGCGCCCCTTCGACACCTTCTACGCTGAGATTCGCTCCGGGCATATGCACCCCGGCCTCGGGACATTCGACACCGCCGACCAGGCCGCCCGCGCGTACGACGCGGNNNCGTGGCGCCTCCGGCGGCCTCGTAGGGAGATGAATTTCCCCGAGGTGATGACGCGAAAGTGGGCGCAGCGTCTTGTGCCTCCCCCGCGGCTTGTCACCGAAGAGGACCGTCGCAAGAACCGGAGGCAGGAGCGCCGCCTATGCATCGCCGAGACGGACGAGCAGGCCATGACGGCGTGGCACGAACGGTTCCTGCAGGACGTCCTCAACGAGCGCGTGTTCTTCACGCAAAGGAGGGCGGAGCGAACCGCCTATGACGAGGACATGCGTATGCGGAAGGAGGCTGCGCTCTTCAACATCAAGATCGGAGAAGCGTCGACCTGGGACGCCAACGATGAACGGTTTGATGACGCCTTCATCACGACGGAGGAGTCGGCGGAGGGCATCACCGACTCGGAGGAAGACGACGAGGAGTAGTTTTATTGTTTCTTTTAGCTATGAAGTATGTTTTTTTAGTTTTTATCTATGAACTATGTATTTTTTATCGTTTTTTTATCTATGAAGTATGTTTTATCGTTTGTAGCTACGAACTATGTTTTTTTAATATGAACTATCGACGAGTTGAAATGCAGCGCACTGTAGTTTTAGCGCACCCGCTGAAGTTCCATGGCGGCGCGACAAAATTTGCAGCGCCCGGTGAAGCAAATGCCTACTCGCGTGCGCTGTAAATTTTTTGGGCGCCGCGCACGCGCGATTCTGTTGGAGACGCTCTAATGCAAAATAATTGTAATTTAGCATAAGTTAAATGCATGGCTTGCTTATGTGACAGATATAAATGCATGGTTTAATGGGAGAGAAGACTTAAATATACATGGAGATGCTGAGGCGAACACTTTATATGTTGAAAGAATTAAGATGAACTTTTTAAAAGTATAGGATTAGCAATTTTCTGATTAATATATATGAAAAACATTAGTAAGACTAGCAAATAGTAGTATGTCGACTATAGAGACGATTCGACCCCCCGTGTCGCTCCCGCGAGC
>CBMN010041210.1:0-12195 GCA_000582825.1 Hordeum pubiflorum
TTGGGTATTAGTCCCGTTTGGTTTGTCCCGGTTCCAGAACCGGTACTAAAGGCCCTCTGGAACCGGGACTAGTACCCTATTTTCTACTAGTGATGGAGGTCTCGGCCAGGGTCGCGGAGCCCAGATGGTGACGCCCACCGTCCAGACGCTACCATGGCCGTATCATTACAAGGCTCCGTTCTCAATTTCAAGGGATTGATCAAGGGAAATCGAGTGCTCAATCGCAACAGGGCACGCGACCATTTGACGCAACGACTACTTTGCTCTCGATGACCTATCTGCTAGCAATTTTCGTCGGCGCTTTCGGATACGAAAAATTTAATCATCTCTACCATGACGTCCGGTGCTTTGATGGTCACTTCATTTTAAAGAAGATGTCATAGGAAGGATTGGCTTCTCTGCTTACCAACAGTTCACGACCGCATTACTGATGCTTGCATATGGCTACCTATATAGTTGATGGTATCAATCCTCCACGGGCTACCTTTGTCAAGACCATTCTTGATCCAGTTGGTGAGATTTTTTTTTACTTTGCCCCCCAAAAAAGAAGCAACTAGGAAGGATGTTGAGAGGACATTTGGAGTTCTGTAGGTCCATTTAGCAGTTATTCGAGGACCTGCTAAACAATGAGATCCGAAGACCTTGTGGGATGTGATGACATATTGTGTGATCATGCATAACATGATCGTCGAGGGTGAGCATGAGGAGGATGCCGCAGCTCATGAATTTAAGAACACGAGTGAGCCTATCAAACTTCTAAAGAAGAATCCCGTCACATTTAATGAGTTTGTTCAAATGCGTCAACAAATCCGGCAACGAGCAACTCATGAGCAACTAAAGGAAGATTTAATTGAGAATCCATGGACAGTTAAAAGGCACAATTAGTATCATGTGCTAGTTAAATTCATATTTGAACTACTATCATTTGAATACTTTGTTGGATTTTAATTTTTAAATTAGAAATATTGTTGCATTTGAACAATTTTTAGCTAAACTGGAACTAGATATGCGGCAATTTATAGTTTGCGGACTTTAAAAATAATAATTGATGAGGGACGTATGCAACTAGCTTTGGATGGCCGGTTTCCGCATCCATGTCCGCAGACTGGTCCCTCTGTATGTGGACAGATGCAGTGTCCGGTTTAGGGGTTGGAGATGCCCTTATATTCACCGCACAAAAGACAAACTTGGTTTTGTAACTAGAATGAAACTAATGGAGAAGTTCATGTACCCCCAATCCATCGGGTGATGAACTCTCATATCCACTTTGTCGGGTCGTTAGGTCCATCAATCAAATATACCAATAATCACATGTTTGCCAAAATGCAGTAGGGCCAGCTTGCTTGACTGGGAACCATACGTGGAGGATGCCCCGTTTGCGTCCAAGTTTTCTCGCTACTACGTTGACATGTCCTCCACCAGGCTAGCTAGCAATCTATGGCGCGCGCACTAGAAAGAAGCTCGGAATATTTACATACTTTTTTGAACAACCTGCCCGCTTTTGAGCCGCCCATCATCTGATGTGATCCGTGTGGAGTTTAATTTGCAGCTTGCTTAGACGGCGACATACGGCCCGACACCACCTTAAATTAACAGCAATGTTTTTGACCTATTAATTTGAATTGGAGTGAATTGATTTGAATAAGAGGTGTCTATATCGTTTTCCCGCGGGAGCCCCGATCACTTGTCTCTTTCCTTCTCTAAACATTTGAGCACTAGCGGGTACCGACACAGTTTACTACTACTTTGATCAACCAGCCATGATCCCGAATCACACCCTTCCATATATTTTCTTTTGAACGTTTGAATTGGAATTTTAAATGCCTGACTGAAGGCTCTGTTTGAGCAGCATGCCGCCAGCTATACTTTACCACCGAAAGTCAACTAGGTTTGCTACAGCGGTTGTGCAACCCTATCGATCGAACACACTGAGCCGGTCAGACAAAATATTTCTATCCTTCGTCGTCAAATAGTAGTACGCAGGAGAATATATTCCCATGCATGCATGTGTATGTTTATTTCGAGTAGCTGGATAGAGTTAGGCTAGGCCGACGACATAACGCTGTTGCCGATATTCCCCTTACTTTTTCGTCGGGTGAAGGGGTTCGGTGACTGTCGGCTAGCCCTCATATGAACGAGTCTCGAAAAGTTGACGTCCTGCCAAGATAACTATGGGCTGTGCCAAACTTTTGGCAATGCTCTAATTGTGATGACAGTGAGCAAACTAGTTTATTTGTGGTAGCTATGAATGTGTCCCTTTGTACATTCGGTTTGCCTGGGTTGGTTTTGGTGCATTTGCTTGGAATATATCGATCTAGGAACAGGAGCCAAAACCGCATGCATGCATGCATGGCGATCGCTAGAGCCTGAATCCCGAGCTGTCAGCTGACACCGCACCCAACTGCATCCCACCCTGGGATCCGTAGGCTCAATATTTTGCACAATGTTTTCGCTCTTGCATTGCATAGTAATATAGTATGATCTTGAAACTTTACCTTCTTGGAGAGAAAAAAGAATGAAGACTGCTATTCGAGAAAGATTCACGCAAAATTGCAGATGGCAGTGTACTTTATTTACAAGTACAACCGCAAAAGAGAAAATTATCCAACATGTATACAAAGTGGTTTGGAATGTATGTATCCCTCGATTCCCCCGTATAAGGTGCATTAACTTTTCATTGGCGTACTCTCGAAAAAAAAGTGCATTGACTTTTTTCATAAGTCAAGCGTGTTTGTCTTTGACCAAGCTTCAATATCGGTTATCTTCATATAAAAGCTTGAGATTTTCAAGATACAATCTCAATGATAATACCTTGTACGAGTATATCTAAATTCTGCCACCTACTACGTACCTCATTCTGGGTTTATTAGTCCCCGTCTGATATTTGGATCAAAGTTTGATCACATATCTGACTCGTAAACTGTTAATGCATATGACAAAAAAAAAATTGTTCGATTCGTATTTGAATTTAGTTTTCAATTATATTATTTTTGCTACGTATAACTTACATTTTATTAGTTAAAATCATTCTCAAAATATGACCCGAAATACGAGGGGACTAGCTAGTAACCAAAACTAAGGTAGTAAGTACAAAGAAATCTAACGGAGATCCATATTTAATGAAAAGGAAAGAAAGAATGCATCTTAATCTATACCCCCTTCATTCCACTTTACGCTTGCATTATTTTTGAAAAGTCAACTGCCTTTTTACCAAGGTTTTGTTTATTTAAAAGCTTGACATTTTGAATATACATTCTAAAGGATAGACAGTGTACTATATATAAAATCCTCTACCTAATTGGAAAAGATGTGGAAATAAGGTATCTTAAGAGATACAACACTTAGCACCGAACAGAGAGAAATATGATAACTCAAATTTTTACTCTCACAAGACAGGATAAGCGAGAGCCTTTTCAGATATACAACAATAAGGTACAACAACTCATTTATGAAGTTGCATATAAAGTTATAAATACATGTATTTAATGATACAATGTATTGAGAGTGCACTTACATTGATTCCACCAGATAGTCCTAATGGATATTTTATATGAGACAAAAATGTTGAACTAGCTGAGTTTTAGATAATTGGCTAGGTTTACACAATTCAATTAAAAATCAAGAGCGAGACCAAGTGATTGCGAGTGTAAAGCACATGAGGAATGTTATTGTTGGGGGAGTAGTGCCCATTGCATTTGCTCTTTCTTTTTAAACATATATATCCTTCTTTCGTAACAGATGAGGTAAATTGTTTTGCCTTGGTTTAAAAAAAAATTACCTAAGTGAAAATCCTATGTGACATAGGGATAATACTATATATAATATGGCTGCCTATATGGTTGGCTATTAATTTAGTTATCCTTTCGACTTTCTTTATTTTCCTTTCCCTTGATTTATTCATTTTTCTTCTTGAAACATGCATAGACGTTAGCTATTGCTATTGCATATTTGATTTCATTGTTTTTATTTCTTTTTTTTTCACCTCTGCATAGTTTTGGTCTATATGACTTTGCTATTTGTAGTCTGTTCTTTGTGTGGATGCATTGGTGTTGGCTGTGCGCATCCTATCTGTATAGAGTCCGGGTGTATGTTCATTATATTTGTATCCTCTTGATGCTTCATTTTGAACCAATAAAATTCAGCTTATGTCCAAAAAAAATATGTTAGCTCTTGCATCGGGGTCCACTCCTTTCACTTTTCCCCCTTGTATATCTCTTTGACATACGTAAAATTGTCATGTGAACAGAGTTGCAACTCCTATTATACTTGCCCTGGTGGATCTTATTAGAAAGAATTCCTTATTTAACACTATTTTAAGTTTTGTTTCCTTATTTAACACTGAAGAAATATTTCTTCCCTATGTAACACCAACTTTAAATTTTGTTCTCAATATAACACTTTTGTCCATTTTTTGACCTAATGATGTTAAATGACATGTGAAATGACATATTTACCCCTACCACTAGAAGCACCTAAGTCTATCCCTGGTTTTAGAATGCCAGATCGATCACCCAAACGCAACGCACGTACATGTAAAGCTAGCTCAGAAACACACAGGCAGCTTGATTAATTTTTCCCGTGCTCGTCTCTAGCCGTGTATGTACTGTGCGTACATACGTACGTATGTACTTGAGCCTTGCTTGCGCTACACAACGATTGAGGCGATCTCGGCGGAACGTTTTTGCGAGAATTCACGCTAGCTCTTTGAACGGAGCAAACCGGTCGGAGAGAATTGTTTGCCATGTCGCTCCTATATTTTTCGTTGTTGTACGAAGCAGTCATAATGGGGCTTATATACGCATCTATACACGACGAGAGACTTGAACTAATCCTCGGACGCACGCCACATAGGGACTGGCTGTTGGCATGCCCTGGGATGTACGTTATGCTATTTATTTGTTAGTCTAACCTTTTGGCTTATTCTGTTACGCTAACATAGGCTGCGCCCTTAATCAAGACACCAGAATACAGGAAATGTTTAAATAGATGTCCGAGGGCAGAATTGTCATTTCATGTGTCATTTAACACTATTTGCACAAAAAATGGATGAAAGTGTTATATTGGGCACAAAATTTAAAGGTTGTGTTAGATAGGGAATAAAAAAAAAATTAGTGTCAAATAGGGGAAAAAAGTTATAGACAGTGTTAAATAAGGAATTCCCTCATCTTATTATGTGATATCGAACTACTCGAGGATTTAGACAGTTACCTATGTTAGAAGAATTCAAGTTGAAAAATCTGCTCAGTCAAAATGTATTTGTAAGACTGTTATGTAAAGAATAAATAAGTGAAAGATTATGTTTTCGCTATTGCCCAATAGAGATATCTTCTAAATCTTCTACATACACAGCCATACGCTCGTCAGTGCTCGCTACCGCTTTCCTGTTTTCTCCCCTCATGATCATGCTCCACGCACGTGCTCGCCGCTTGATCTCACTCAAATGGCTATCTCCAACATCTGCACATATCTGTCCTAGAGAACTCAAGCTGCACTCTCAAAACACATTAAATGAGAGTTCTTACAAATACATGACGAAAGATATGTAAACACACATATTTAATGCAAAGATATACTATAATGCATAGACACTTCTAACGCATAGACGCTGGAGTATCTTAAATGGTATCATGTACATTAAACATACATAGATATAAAATGTCTAAATGGTCTGTACACAAAATGATTTGTATCCTAGCATCGAGTATCTAAAAGATCTCTCATTTAATTTATATCTGTAAACGTATCTTTTGTTTTGTGGGTAATCCGTAAATACACAAGATATAAGTTGAAGTAATCGAGATTTTAGGAAGACTCGCTAGGTTCACACAATTCAATCAATAGTACTACTGTCTCTATTCCAATGAATAAGGCGTGTACGAATTTGAAAATTCAACTTTTGACTTTAGAAAATTTATACCATTAGAAACTTGTTTCAAATAGGAGCATGCATGCATGTCTGCGTGCTAGCTTTTGGGTCAAAGTGATTTTTGGAGTATGCACCGAATGAATCAATGAATTATCCGCAAAAAAAAAAAAGAATGAATCAATGAAAGATTACTCTGTTGCCATTCCCCAAAGAGCGAGTCGTCTCTGTTTTCGACGTGGTCGCCGATGCCTTTCTTCCGTCTCGACCAGGCCACCGCTCCCAACCACCTATATATACCCACGACGCCCACGTCTCTCCCAAACAAGCCAGCACGCACCTCTCCTCCTCCTCCTCTTCCACAGTCCACGGCTCGCCGGGAGAGGGACGGGAGGGAGGCCGGAGATGCTGCTGCACAGGCACAAGTTCCCGCTCCTCTGCTGCGGCTGCGGTGGCGGCGGCGTCGGCACGCGAGGCGCGGCCATCAACGAAGCCAACGTCCAGCAGTCTGGCGGCAAGGGCGGCGCCAGGCAGCTGTCGTGGGCGCAGGTGGAGGCCATGACGGCGGGCTTCACGTCGGCCGTGGTCGGCGAGGGCGGCTTCAGCACCGTGTACCTCGCGCGCCTCGCCGGCTCCTCCCAGCTCGCCGCCGTCAAGGTGCACCGCAGCAGCGAGCGCCTGCGCCGCGCTTTCCGCCAGGAGCTGGACGCGCTGCTCCGCGTCCGCCACCCCCACATCGTCCGCCTCCTCGCCTTCTGCGACCAGCGCGACGAGGGCGTGCTCGTCCTCGAGTTCGCGCCCAACGGCAGCCTGCACGACCACCTCCACGGCAAGGTAGATGGCAACAAGGCCGCGCCCGCGACGACGATGCCGTGGGCGCGGCGCGTGGCCGTGGCGCTGCAGGTGGCCCGCGCGCTCGAGTACCTCCACGACCGGTGCGAGCCGCAGGTGGTGCACGGCGACGTGAAGGCCTCCAACGTGCTGCTGGACGCGGCCATGGGCGCCCGGCTCTGCGACTTCGGCTCCGCGCGCGCCGGGTTCTCGGCGTCGGCGGCCGTGTCCGGTCGCCCGCCGCGCGCCGTGCAGGGCTCGCCCGGCTACGTGGACCCGTACTACCTCCGCTCCGGCGTGCTCACCAAGAAGAGCGACGTGTACAGCCTCGGCGTGCTGCTCCTCGAGCTGCTCACCGGCACACAGCCGTTCAGCGAGGGCCGGCTCCTGACGTCTGCCTTCGCGCCGATGATCAAGGCCGGCTCGTGCTCGTGCGACGACGTGCCTAGGCTCGTCGACCAGAGGCTAGGGTGCCGGTACGACGCGGCCGAGGCGGCCACCATGGCAACGCTGGCGGCGGCGTGTGTCGGGGAGAACCCGGCACTCCGCCCGTCCATGGCCGACGTGGTCCGGACCCTGGAGCAGATCTCAGCTGCCGGGAGACGATCGGACGGCGTAACCAAGCCGTGAGCCGCCCGTGCGGGGCAATGCGAAGATAGAGACCGATCGATGCCTCGACGACGTGGCGAGCATTGTGACCGTAGGATGGCATTGATGTTGTGTCGTGGAACAAATCCTCCCACCCGCAAAGCAATTGGGTTGGTGAGGAGCAAGCGGTGCCAACAGAACAAAGCAAATAAGAATGGTTGGTTTCGACAGAGACTTGCCTTGAGCAAAATTATTAGGCTCTCATAGTCATAGGATTATAAATTTCTGTGCAGCTTTCTCTTTCTGTTTCTTTTAGTTAATCTCTGAGGTGATGATGAGATCTTGTACCTTTTAATCCAAAAAATGAGATCTTGTACCTAATGTCCTAGTGGCCAGTGGGATCATTTTTAACAAAACATTTGTTCTGTGAAAAGTAAAATACACATACACATACATATACTTGTTCATTTAAAATCTTATACAATGGAGTACTACATGAACTTTCTATACAATACCTTACCGAAAAGGATGGATGATGGCGTTTTCTTTGATCTCGAAAAAGGCTTTCCTTCCGTTTTATATATAAAGCAACATCGTTACACTATCGGAAAAGAACATAGGAATAGTCGAGTGCAACACCACGCTACGTCCTGACACACTTAAGCTCCATGACAATGCCCTTGGGAGGGAACATGACGCGAAGCGTTACTGGTGCCGAGTCCAGAACAAGCAAGGGTCTTCATCCGAAACACTCACACGGATAGGAGCACTGCGACAACGACTTTAGGAAGACAGCGACGCCCACGAGCGTCGTCTTCGTCGATGCCAAATCGCGGAGCTTTCACTCAGTAGCTCCTTGTGCCACCACGAGGTCTTTAGGTCAAGCACGACGATACCTGCCCCCAGGTCCGGATCGGAGCTTCATCACTGCCAAGACAAAACGACCGACCGAGCCACCCTTCGCTACACCTCTTACCACCCACACAACCAAGACTGTAGCCACCACCACTGCCATGGAGCCCGGTGGAGAGCCACCCATGCGGACTGTCATCAAAGACGCCGCCCCGGCATGACGGCATCCACGTCTAAGAATCCTCCAACGATCCACAACACAAAATCCCAAATACGGTAGATAGACCGAAAGGCGCTTCCGTTCACTCCTAGCCCGACAGGAGCCTGGTTCGACACCTCCACGGTAGGAGGCGTCCACGCCTGCATCCCTGACGAGTCATGTGGACCGGGGGGACATGACCCCGAGACTATCGACGCCCGTCACAGAGAAAGCTACACAACCTCAGGCATGTTGCCACAGATGCCAAGATAGCCGACCGTGTAGCAATATTCCGACAACCACCTATACCCACTGCATCACCGAGGAGAAGGAGTTCATCACCCACGACCGTCGCCCGGACCACGCCTAACCCCACCTACCCAGAGCAACAACTCAAACCCGCCCCCGAGTCTAAACCGGTCCACCCAAGCGCAAGCGCCAGATCTGGAGCCGCCAACGTCACGCGACCTGCCGGAGCCGGTTGTCCAGCACTAGGCCCATCCCATGCGTCGTCAGCCCATCACCAGGGGAAGCAAAGCCACATACATGACCCTGTCCAACCAATAGAGGCCTCGACAGCCACGACATCACCATCAGGCCAGCCATCGCCGCTTGCACCGGCAGCCAACGCGAGGCACCCCTATATCTCGACGGGCCAGATATAAGTAGAGCCCCACCCGGGCGCGACCTCCATAGGCCGGAGCCAACCGCCCTCCACGCCAGCGACGGAGCCCCGAGACCCTCCTCTGAGCCCGCCTGCGTGTCGCCGCACCCTGACCCAATGCCACATCATCGCCCGGGACCGCCGGCCCGTGTCGAGCCGAGTACAACGCCACACTACGTCCTAATACACCTAAGCTCTACGACAACGTCCTTAGGAGGGAACACGACGCGAAGCGTTGCCCCTGCCGAGTCTAGAACGGACAAGGGTCTTCACCCGAAACCCTCACACAGATAGGAGCACCGCGACAACGACACTAGGAAGACAGCAACGCCCGCGACCATCGTCTTCGTCGACCCGAAAGCGTGGACCTTTCACTCGGGTAGCACAATGTGCCACCACGAGGTCTTTAGGACAAGCGCGACGACACCGTCCCTCGGGTCCGGATCGAAGCTTCATCACTGCCAAGAAAAAACGACCGCCCGAGCCACCCTCCGCTACACCTCTTGCCACCAACATGACCAAGAGTGGTAGCCACCAATACCTCCATGGAGCCCGTCGGAGAGCCACCCATGTGTACTGCCATCCGGAGGCACCGCCCGGGCATCCATGTCTGAGAAACCTCCAACGATCCCCAAGTCCCCAACACAACATCCCAACCACGGTAGAAATACCGAAAGGTGCTTCCTTTCACCCCTAGCCCGACATCAGAGCATGGGTCGATACCTCCATGGTAGGAGCCGTCCACACGTGCATCCCCAACGAGTCTTGTGGACTAGGGAGGGGACATGACCCCGAGACTATTGACGCCCGTCACCGAGCAAGCTACACAACCTCATGCATGTTGCCGCAGATGCTGAGCTAGCCGACCGTGTAGCAGTATCCCGAGAACTGCTGATACCGACCGCACCAGCGAGGAGAAGGACTTCATTGCCCGCAACCACCGCCCAGACCATGCCTAACCCCACCTACCCGGAGCAAGAGCTCTGACCCGCCCCGGGTCTAAACCGGTGCACCCAAGCACGAGCTCAAGATCCGGAGCCACCAACGTCACACGAGCCGCCGGATCCGGCTATCCAGCACCAGGCCCTTCTCGTGCGTCGTCAGCCCATAGGTAGGGGAAGCCGAGCCACTTTCATGCCCCTGCGCCACCAACAGGGGCCTCGACAGCCACGACAGCACCACCAGGCCAGCCACCGCCGCACGAGATGCAACAACCGTGCCGCCAGCACCAGCCGCTAGCGCGAGGCACTAGATATCTACGGGCCGGATGTAAGTAGATCCCCCACCGGCCGCTGCCTCCCCAGGCCGGAGCCAATCACCCTCCATGCCAGAGACGGAGCCCGAGACCCTCCTCTGAGCCGCCTGCACGGCACCGCACCCTGACCCAGCACCACGTCATCCCTCGGGACCGCCGACCCGCGCCGAGCCCCCTTGCATGCGCGAAGAGGAGAGGAGGCCCTGCCGCTGCCGTCACCTACCGGGTTTTGCCAGGCGACGCAGACCTGCGGCGGTGGTGGAGGGGAAAAGGAGGCAAGGACGCAGCCCCGACGGCTAGGGGTTTCCTCCTCTGTCGCCAGTGGGGCCGATGCTGGGGGAGGGTGGGAAAAGATCGTGTTAGCTCTTGTCCCATGGCGTTTTCTTTGATGACAATTGACAGAAATCTTGTTGTGTTTAATAATAAGGAAAACCAATGGCAGGAAGCTTAAATTGTTGTGAGGAACATGGCGTGATCTCCCCACTTGTGGGGAAGCACACAAGCAAAAGCAAGAAAAGGAAAACTCCATCATGCACATGGCTAGGTCTCACGTCCCTACATCTACATGTTGTGCGTACATACTTGCACAATACGTGCATACATACGTGTGTGGCTGGCGGTTCACGTACGTACATGTCGCCTCCGACGGCGACAGCGTACGTAGCTCTCGGCGCCGGTACGGGGGGTTGCAGTGCACGGGCGCCGGTGGGGCGTCCCGGTCGTGATGGCACAGCCAAACCACCACCGCGAATCCACCGGCGAGTGGCGACCCCATCCCCTGCCCCTGCATGCGTAGCACCGCACCGTTTTGTTCGTACGCAGAGAGAGAGAGAGAGCCATGCATGGATCGCTATCCATTGGTTTGTCCGTGGACGCGCAGTATCCGGCCCCGTCGCTACGCGCGTCGATGATGCCTCCCAGCTACCTACCTACCTGTATCCGTATGTATCCCGGTTGCCGGTGCATCCTGCATCGTGCACGAACGTTCGTTCGTTCGTGTCATCTGATCAGCAGAGGGTGTGGGTGCCGCGGCCGAGGACCGCACTATTAGTCGTGGCGACTACTAGAAAGAAAGAAGAAAGCTCGGCGGTGCCGGCTATAGATACGCCTCAACCACCGCCCTGTGGGCATCGGAGGAAGGAGACGATCCAATCCAATAAACCGGATTATCTAGCTCTGTCTGATGGAAGGAATATGATGGAGCGGCTGTAATGCTCAGGAGCCCCCTGCTTTGTCTTACGGTATATGTATATGTATATATCCCACTTTCAGATCCTGCAATTATTTGCAGTGGGGATCGACTTGCTTTGTCTCTTTCTTTGGGGATGATTCCGTTGCTTCAATAAGTGCATTTGTCTTACTCCCTGGAGGCAAGTGCGTTCTATTTCTAGTGACACCCGTGTTTCTTTCTTTTCAAATCTTTCATCTAAAATTTTGAAAAAAAGAAAAATCTTTCATCTAATTAATGAGATTGATGAAGGAAGAGAGAGCCCTCTTCTGCTGCGCATGGCAAGCCTTGACCGTGTCGAAGCTATGCCAAGGTGCAGCGTCGTCATGAAAACCCAGTCTAGTTAACACCTCCTTCCAAACTCGCTAATTTTTTTTAATAATACATTTTTTTTATTAAATTTGTCACATATAGCGTCGGTTCAAAAATTTGCAAATATGTAATCCTATCGGCCTAGCCAGGGCCGACTGGCACTAGTCGGCTTTGCCGAAGCCGATTAGTCCCTGTCGATAGGGCAGTCCCTGTCAAAAATTTGCAAGTGACTTTTTCCGCCATAATTTCCCGCTACTGACTTCCCGCCAAAATTTCCCGCTTCTCACTTCCCGCCATAACTTCCCGCTTCTCATTTCCCACCATCATTTTCTGCTTCTTAGTTCCCGCCAATATCTCCCGTCATAGTTTCCCGCTTCCGAGTTACCGCCTATTCTTCTCTTCT
>CBMN010041219.1:0-12301 GCA_000582825.1 Hordeum pubiflorum
AGAAAAGACTAGTATTGATCTGTGGGGCCAGTCTAGATCCCGTCAGGAGTAACGATTACCGGCGGGTGTGTCCGGGGCGTTATAAAAAGGCCCTCTTAGTCCTGATCTTTTGGATAGGAGAGCCAATTTGCGAGGTGAACTCCAAATGATACAAATCAATGAGGAAATTTTTTGGTTGCAGCAATCCCATGAGACATGGCTGCTGAAAGGCGACCAGAATACCTCCTACTTCCATAGGATTGCCGATGGAAAAAGAGGAAGAATACCATACACTCCTTCTCTAATGGGGTGGATACAATAGAAGGCACTGATAACGTACTCCGCCACGCTACTTCCTTTTACAAAAATCTCTTTGGCCCAGCTCCGGGTAATATATTTCATCTTGATCCTGACACTTGGTCCCCTGAGGAGAAGTTGTCAGCTGAAGATAATGAATTTTTAACGAGACCTTTTAGCGAAACTGAGGTGAAAATGCGTTGTTTTCTATGGATAGTAACCGAGCCCCCGGACCCGACAACATCCCTACGGAATTCTACCGCTGTTGATGGGATATTGTTAAGCCTGAGATTATGAATCTCTTTTCAGCGTTTTAAGAGGGTACTTTAGATGTGGAAAGACTTAACTATGGTATTATCACCCTTATCCCCAAACTTGATGGTGCGAAAAGAATTCAAGAATTTCGCCCCATTTGTCTCCTTAGATGCCCTTACAAGCTAATTACTAAAGTGCTTGATAATAGAGTTGCGAATTTTGCTGACAAACTTATCGGCCGTCATCAAAATGCTTTTATTAAAAAGCGCAACATATATAATGGATGGGGTCCTAACGTTGCATGAAATCCTTCACCATACCCAGGTGAGGAAGAGAATGGGGATTGTGTTGAAGCTTGATTTTGAAAAGGCCTACGACAAAGTTAACTGGGACTTCCTGTTGGAGTGCCATAGACTACGTGGGTTCAATTCCAAATGGTGCGAGTGGATTGAGAAAGTTTTACATAAGGGCACTGTTAGTGTCAAAATCAATAACACCACTGGTGCCTACTTCCAAAGTCATAAAGGGGTTCGACAAGGGGACCCCATGTCACCTTTTCTATTCAACTTAGCTGCTGAGTGCCTAACCAAGATGGTTATGAATGCACAGAAAACAACCTATTCACAGGTTTAGCTGCTGATCTTATTCCGAATGGGGTTGCGATTCTGCAATATGCAGATGATACTGTGCTTTGCATAGAAGACGACTTTGATAAAGCTAAAAATCTTAAGATTCTGTTATACATGTTTGAGCTTATGTACGGTCTTAAGATTAATTTTTTGAAAAGTGAGGTGTTGTGTGTTGTAGGGGATGATGCTACTCTCGAGACATATGCTAAGTTGTTTGGTTGCCAGATTAGCCATTTCCCTATGAAATATCTTGGGGTCCCTGTTAGTTACTCAACTCTTAGGAACATTGATTGGGAATTTGTTGCTATTAGATATCTTAATAGATGTGATTCCTAGATAGGTGATTCTGCCTCATCAGGGGGAGGCTAACCCTCCTAAGTTCCTCTCTATCCAGTATTGCATATTACTATATGTCAATGTTTCTACTTTCAAAAACTTTCATTGAAAAACTTGATAAATATCGTCGCAAAATTTTTTGGTGCGGGGGAAGAGGCAAGAAACGATACCACTTAGTTAAATGGGCGCGGGTCTGCCGGTCGAAGAAAAAAGGGGGCCTGGGAGTTAAAGATTTGCACAAGCAGAATGTGTCCCTGCTTGGTAAGTGGTGGTGAAAACTGGAGACGGGACATGGACTCTGGCAAGATGTGGTTAAAGCCAAGTACTTGAAAAAATGCTCAGTGGCCGCTGTAAGTGGGAAATTCAATGACTCTGGAAGGCCATGCTTAAAGTGAAAGAACACTATATGGCTGGGAGAAAAAATGTTGTAAACTCTAGAGACATTGCCAGAGTCTGGCATGATCCTATTGGAGAACATCCACCTCTTTGTGAGACTTGTCCTGAACTCTTCAGTGTCTCGAATCATCCTGATGATACTGTTGCTCAGTTTTGTGATAGAGACAAAACTTTGAACTTCAGACGAAGGGTTGTTGGGGACCTTGCCCTTCAACTTGATGTGGTAAATAAGGTGATTGGGCAGATAAACCCAGCATCTGGTGGGGATAAAGTTGAATGGAACTTTGGCCCCAAAGGGAAGTATACAACCAAGGCAATGTATTCCTATTTAGAAAGAAACATTGCGGGATGTGGTTATGGATGGATTTGGAAGGCCAATTTGCCTCTCAAAATCCAAATATTCCTTTGGCAACTCTTCCGGGATGCGGTTTTAACTAGAGATGTGATGAGTTGTAGAAACTGGGCGGGTAATCCTCGCTACTCGTTTTGCAACGACAAGGAAACTTATCGACATCTATTTTTCTTATGTCCGATCGCTAGGATTGCCTGGCGGACGGTAGGCTCAATGCTTGGTACTGATTTATGTCCAAACAACTTATGTCAATTCTATTCTTGGTGTTACGCTTTCCTCCCTGATGGAGAACGCTTCTTTACAACTGGGTTGGCAGCGATCTGCTGGGCAATCTGGAATTGCAGAAACCAAGCGACTTTTGAATTTAAAAAACCTACTTCTTCGTTTGAGATTGTTTTTACAGCATCTGTTCATCTACGACACTGGGCAGGCCTGCTGAAGGGAGAAGATCGGGAGATGCTACAGAAGGGTGCGGAGCTGCTGAAGGAAAATGCCAAGAGCATGATGATGATCTGTGCTGCTGCATGCGCTGATGGGAAGTGAGGAGAAGACCTCCCATGCTTGCTTGAAGATTTTAGATGTTCTTCGATGATGGCTGATGCCCTGTCGCAGGGATGAACTACAGTTCGATGTTGCTGTTCCAGTATTTTGTTGTTCGTATGGTGGTATCTCGTTAGGGCGCCTCTGCGTAGGCTGCTATATTTCTTCTATGGACCGTAATATGGTGACTTTTTATGCGTAGTGATAGTGCTACAGGGTTTTCGCCCCATAGTGAGCGTTACGATTGCGAGCGCTTACCGTGGGTTTCCCTGTAGTGCTTGAGCTCGCTTTCCCTTTTCCCTTTTTTATCTTTGGACCAGACTTTGAACTCGGTTATATTTCCGTTATCTTGATAATGGAAAGGGAAATAGCCCGGTTCAAAAAAAAAAAAAGCAGACTAACGCTAACAACCTACGGCAAAGGGGAAATCAGAGGCACTCCTAACCCCAAGGGGAACAACGCATACCAGCACGCTTGGCGCCTCGACGGCTACGACCCAGCTGACGACGATCTATCCACACATTACTAAAGTACCTAAAAATCACGGCCAGCTGATGACCATCTATCCACACATTAGTAATAAAAATACATAAAAGCACGGCGAGCTGACGATGATCTATCCGCACATTAGTAATAATAAAAAAAATACATAAAAGCATGGCGAGCTGACGATGATCTATCCACACATTACAAATAAAAATACATAAAAGCACGGCCAGCGGACAACAACGTACAGTATAAATTAGCAAACACCTCAACAGAACCTACAACATGGATAAAACAACAGTACGTCGCGTAAAAAAGACCCACGAAAATGACCAACACCCCACTGATCCACACAAAACAAACCTATCCACAGCACCACATCCAATCAGGCAGAAAGCGTCTAATCCAAACCCCGGTGGATCGCAAAAAGAGCAACACATGAAGATACACATGAAACATTCACCACTGCAGTTCATAACCCTATAATCCCTGCGTCCAGTCGACCGGCACCGGCGAGCAAACAACACCACACACACAGAAAAAAGAAGAACAAAGGAGGAAGCAAACAGAACACACCTATCCGTCAGGAGATAGCTACATCTACAGCCGTACAGCCGGACTCAGCTAATGCAGCCCCCTAAACGTTCGTAAACGCGGTAATGATCGGTCACCTTTTAAATATTTGCATCCGCAACCGAATACCTCATTAGCATGTTCTCAAACCCATACAATCACATACAACGTGAACTTAATTCATGTAATACATCTTGATCCCACACTTAGCGTCGGGCTAGTTTATCATACATGTCATTGGACTATGAAAAATTGGCGTACTCCAGTACATCATATATGTCATTAGACTATTAATAATTAACATGTTCTACATACTAAAGTTACCGAGAAAGTTCATGTTTTTTTTTGAAAAGGTGGATGTACCCCCGGCCTCTGCATCTGGACGATGCATGCAATCATTTTATTAATTATTTACAAAGCCCTTACAAGATAATACATCAGTAAGTCTGAAACCACCATCTTGACAACACTGGTCGCTACTCCTATCCCATTGATGAATGAGTGTCGAATGTTCGAGCCTAATACCAAACAAACATCATATCAACACCTAACATCTAATGCCGGATGCCCCATCCAAGCCACAATACAAGGACTGGGTTACACACCGGTCCGGTGCACTTTCAATGGGCACCAAATGTGCACGCTACAAGGACCGATACCTCCTTCATCCATCGATTCATCCTCAGATCAGATACTGACGCATCGACCTTGCCAGGCCTCTCTGTCATCGACGTCACCACGACGCCAGACAACGTCGTCTCACGAGTCCATCGCCACCCATCTAACGCCGAGTCTCCACTGCGCCATGCCGCCGAGATCCGTCGTCATCGATGTGTAGGATGAAGCACCGCTCCACCACCTACTGACGCCCAACCACTAAGCCGTTCACATGTTCGTCCAGCCGATGAATGTCTCCAAAGATGATGCCCTCACGGGGGTGACGACGAAGACGTCGCCATCATCCGATCCAGGAGGCCCATCAACGCCTCCAACGAGGGCTATGACGCCCACGGGCGTCGCCGCCAATGAAAGCCTCCTCCAGATCTGAGGTTTTCCCCGAAAACAATGGAGCGAGGGACTCCTCCACCATCGCCTCCAACGAGGAAAACGACATCCACGTGCGCCGCTGACGATGGTGGCATCCTCACCCACTTCAGTAGCTAGGCCACCATCTCCTCCTTCACTTGATCCGCCGTCGGAAAGCCACCGCGAGGCAACATCCACCGACCAGTTCCCTTTGAACCGATGATGGAGACAACCAAAGTTAAAGGAGGTCACATCGCTACGTGACCGACGTCATGACCACACACATGCCGTCCCGAGACGCCCGCTCAAGATCCACCGTCACAACCACGCCTCCAAGCCACGACGGAGGGACGCCCCACCGCCGCCATCATTCCCCCGCACGGGCTTTGCCCAGCCGGGATCCGACGGCAACGGAAGGGGAGGCGAGGCGGACGGAAGGCGGAGGGGATCAGGAGGGATCTGGAGGGGAGGGGAGGGGAGATGGAGACGGACGGGAGGCGAAGGGGATGGGAAGGGATCTTGAGGGGGAGGGATATGAAAGGGGAGGCGGACGGAGAAAGTTCATGTGTGGCGTCTTTGCGTTGCTGTTGTCGTGGAAGTAGCGAACCGGAGTTACAGCTCAGTGGCACACGGCATGCAGAACAGGAGTTGAGTACAGGACCGGCGCCGCTGTTTCTCTCTCTCGTGTGTGTGTGTGTCAAGTCTCAACACCATATCCCGTGTCTTACAGTCTGTCTCTTTCCTTGTGGAGATGCGCTAGCTTAGGTGCGTTGCTCTCTGTTTTTGTGTTGGCCGCCCGAGCGTCGTCTCGTGCACGTAACCGCGAAGCATCCGCAGGCAAAATCGATCTACCACGAGCAGCCTGTGTCACATACTCCTACCACATACGCAGCTATTCATCTTTGTCTCGTTCTGGGGTATAGCAAGCTCGCCCATGTAGCCAGCTACCCGTACCGCAGGCGTGCCTTTTCTTTTCGAAAAGAGGGAAACGCCGGTGATCGAGCCAGTGGTATATATCATCAGAAACTAAACCGTGTGATCTACTCTCGCCGTCACGGCAGCTTGCATTGCAAAATGCATGCAGCTGCAGAAAGCGACGCTACGTACTGTACCTAAGACCTGCATCTTTCTTTATCGTGCTCACACTTATGAACGCGCACGGCTGCGCACGGGTGCGTGCCTAACTTACTCTAATTAGGTAGGCACGGTGGGTACGCATGGAGTAGATTCACACGACGGCTCGCGTGGACTCGCAGGTCGCTGTTACGTACATATACTGCTCTAGCTGTGGACGTACACGTACTGCCGTATTAAGAAAGCTACTACTACTGGTAGACGAATAGAGGAGTAAAGTGTCTCGAACGCTTGGAGGTCAACGTGGGCACCCGTCTACATACATCACCCGTGCCGATCAAGCAAGCTAGGCTGCGGCGAACTGACTCTGCACCAGCTAGCTGGTACTCGCCATCGATGGCATACGCCCTGTTTGGATACTCTAACTCGAGTTAGATGTTAGAGTTAGATTTTAACCCTGAACTAATTCTAATCAAAGAGGTGTTTGGATGACAGGGTTAGATTGACAATAAATGCTCTTTCTCAATTATTTAGCTACTTTGGACCATATTTCCTGCCGGATTTAGTGTGGTCGGTCCTTGTGTGGCCTCCTCTCGCTCACAATTGGCATAAACGAACATTATTTACAAATCAAGCATACAAAACATGATAAAATTTAGAGGCGAACGGATTTTTAGAGGTGAACGGAGGAACGGGATGGGGCTGGTGCCGGCGGTCGCTGGTTGGAGCGGCTGGGGACGGAGGACCGGGGCGGGGCTGTTGCCGGCGGCAGCCTTGCTTGGGGCCTTGCTGGGGGCGGCTCGGGCGGCTGCGGGCGGCGAGATGGGTGCGGCCGGGTGGATGGGGAGGCTGGCCAGGCGGCGGAGTAGTCTGGCGGAAGGGGGTGGCTGTGGCGGCGCGACGGGGAGCGGGATGGATGGGGGGCGACGGGAGCGGGATGGGTGGGGTGGCGAGGGGATCTGGTGCGGCTAGGGCTGTGGGATTTTTTTTCTTCTGGGCCCCACCTAACTCTAACCCAAATAAGCACCTCTTGGATGGGTTAGTTCTTTTGGGTGGGTTAGATGCATCTAACCAACTCTAACCCCCTGTTTGGATGTTTTGGAGTTAGTTCAGTTCAATCTAACCTACTCTAACTCTAACCCAAGGATGCCTCCCCACGTACTACTACTAGTAGTACCTCTCCTTGTAGACTGCACTTTTTAACCGAAATTAGTAATGTCAACGGCAAGGCAAACGCAAAGTGAAATTCGAGATCCCAGGCATCTTAACTAGAGACAGTGCAGTGAAGCATGAATACTACATTCAGGGGCATGGCGGAAGGCCAAAACACGCACCACGCAAGGCGGTGATCACGTGCAAAATGCATGCATGCGTTAACAGGAAGCAGCAACTTTGATAGGAATAGCTCGCACGCAGTTTCTCTGCTTCCTTCATACGGCAAGCCTGCCACCAAGTAGTGCCCCAAGCCACAACAAGAATACATACAGCAACAACAAAATTGCATTGCTTCCATTGAAACATCCATCCCCGCATGCATGCGCTGGCTTCAGATTCCTGCTGCACAGCAAGTCTGCATGCCAGCCCCCTCTCTCTTCTCAATCACAAACATAAGCCTTCAGGTGTACTAGATGTTTATCTGTGCCTTCCCTGGTCAGCAACAGACTGTGCTCTATAATTGAGACAACATGGACTGAGCAAAAAAACCTAGGCCCCAACAGGTTTTGTGTCCGCCCGCACATGAACGGAATCATTGATATATTGCTATCAATTCGACAACACCCATGCACACTCAAGGAGTCCACATTGACGACAATGAACGAGAAATGATTTAACAGCGGCTGGATACATAACTTCGACCGCCAACGTTCAGGGCTAAACAAGCAAATAGATATCCAAGTAAAGAGCATTATACATGAAAGAACTAGGTGGCCGCAGTTCCTAAACAACACCAAAGACTAGCTAACAGAACCTAATATTCACACAGCCCGGTTCCGGATTCAACCTAAGCCGTAGCTTGCATTTGGGGCATCAAGGCTGCTGCCAAAGGGGATCTCGACTCTTTCCTTCACAACGCAGTGCGCCCTGCCATCTCCTCCAAGCACCATTACCTTCCCAGGAGGGCACTGGAGAGTAGGAACCTGCTCTTTTGTACCACTCGCCTCTTTGCCGAACAGACCTGCCATGTCCAGTTTTATGCCGTTCCTCCCTGTTGTGGGCTCATAGCCAGCAGCCTTCATGATTGATACGGCGCCCACAATCATGACCGCCGTTTTAGCCATCCATCCGATCAAAGATCTGATCCCTCCTGCAGAATTACGGCTCGACGTGCTAGGGATTCTGTTTTGCATCCCGTTCGTCCTTGTACCATCTTCAGTCACCCCATTAGAACGCAGTACGTTGTGCAAGCACTTGGACTCGGACACGTAGTTTGCAGGATAGAGATCATCGAGCACAAATGAATTGGTGACATGGCCCGAGTAAGGAGGTAGGATGAGACCATCATCATTTTCTATTTTTTCACCAGCAAAAGCAGCAGCCTCATGGATTGCCTCACACTCCCCCCCCTTGTATTCTTTCAGCTTGTTAAGGAGAGATGTTCGACTCCGATCAATCTGGCTCAGGATGGTTTCTCGCTCATATCTTTGTTGGTGTTGGAGGTCCTGGCAGTGGCACTAAGGTGGTAAGCTACTTATTTCCAAAACAGAAACATGTAACAACAGTATAAACTTTGTGCACAAAATGGTATCAAGGTAAGAACCATATGCCTGCTACAGTGACTGGTATCCAAAAGAAAAGAACTAATTTCTTGAGGCAACCGTCATCCAATTGGATCACTTCTAGGTATAGCAGTAGTAATGTAGGTACTTAACACATTTGATACCCATTGGGTTATTGTGCTTATATGTGTTTATGCCATTATCTTAAAGTAAGCATTTTGTACAATAAAGTCAGAAATTCAGCAACATTTTACAGTTTAGCGACCATGAAGCAGAAAGTTTCATCTCAATGGATAATTGTGTCTCTTAGCAAATTGACCTTCCTTTCTGTGTTAACATAGGCAAATTCCATACAGTTCTTAACAGTTGATATTCCATGCAAGAAGAAACGCATGGAAACATACGCAAATTTCCATATGAAGGAATACCAGCCATTCCACTACAAAAAGAGGAAAATAATGCGATCTTGTGCTAAAAGCAATGCGCAGATGTGCTGACCACTAATACTTCCCATAAGCTAAGCAAAGTGAAAAATATCTCTCTTTGTAAACTACGCAGTGTAACATACATTTGATATTTTTCATTTCTGTTCAGTCAGCAAACTGTACCTATTTTCTGTAGTAAAATGTGTTTCAATGCAATCTGTACCCACAATTAGTTAACAAGCAATCCTGTTGCTGACGGAACCACAGAATCAATCTTAAACTACCCTTTCTTACTCTATCTAGTCCAATACCAAATGAGACTGGAATTGGATGCAGCCAACAGGCAATTGACAACTAAACAGAGCTATTAATCTTTTCCTCTGTCTGTAACATCATGCGAAGCAAGCCTAGATTTGGTTCCTCACGAAAATACAGTAAGACGTGGAACAAAATGCAGTCATTGAACCCCAAACCTACCATATGATCATATCAAATCCAGTTCGTGGCACAAAACAATACCCATAGACACAACAGCAGGCTAGCAGAGCAACAATAAAAACCCCATCTTTACCGAATGACCAGCCAGGAATACGAACCGGACCTGCAGGGAGGCGAGCTGCCGCTCGAGCGACTCGAGCGCGTCGTTGATGCCTACCAGGCTCTCCACCTCCACCTCCTCTTCCTCCTCCTCTCCGCCGTCGTCCTCCTCCCCGGCGCCCAGCCGCGACGGGGGCCGTGCGGCGGCAGCGCAGGCGGAGATCCTGGAGCGGAGGTCGGAGGCGCGGGCGAGGACGAGGCCTATCTCCTCCTCCCCTTCCATGGCCTTCGCTGGCAGTGCGGGGGATGCAGAGCCCTAGCTAAACCCCCAACCCGCTACTGGCCGCGAGCAGTGGTAGCTGCAATCTTGCACTTCGCGGCGAGTCTTGTGTTCGTGGCTGCGAGAGGGACTGACGGAGGCGTATCCGAAGATGTTTGTCTTTTGTTCTCTTTTTCTTTTCGAGACAAAATCAACCTGACTGGATTTGGGCCTTGTTGTTCTCAAGTGGGTGGACCGGATCAGGTACTGAAGTTCTCATGGACTAGGCCGTCTCATGTACCGCCGCGTTTTCGATATGTAGTATACCACTAGCAAAAATGCCCGTGCGTTGCAACGCGAGAAGAAAAAATACCCCTCATACATACTCGACGACATCAACAAATTCGTTGACATATTTCATGTTGTTGTACGCGAAACAACATGATACATGATGTTGCACGAACACATAAAAATATGATGATATTTTAATTATACTAAAGGTATGTCCAATTTATTAGACACACCTTTAGCATATGTACATCCCTATGGCGTCAATATTAGATTTTTATAAGAGCATAAACACTATCATATCAAGTCAATTTAAATGAGTAGAAAACATATATAATAGGCATTTTCAAAAACACCATATAAAGAAAAGTATTAATTAAGGGTGTATCCTAAACATAATTTTAGAGAAAATTAACATGGAGGATAATAGTATATTTGAAATCTACACTTTTTTTAAACGATTTCCATATATAACAGGTATTTTGGTTTTATTAGGTGTAGGGTATTTGCAAGATGCTGATGAGATTGGGTATATCGGTCGTCAACATATGCCAGGTTGAGATAAACACTTAAGAATGTGACATTGTAATCACATCTTAATGTTTTTAATCGGCTCTAAAATATTATTTGGCCGAGCAGCTTTGTACATCGTTGACCTAGCCCTACACATATTTTAGGGATACGCATAAAGACCAACAATACCAAACACCAAACCGAGACTGAAATCAAGCAGTACAATTTATTTCGCTTTCTATTTTTATCATTACTAAACGATATTTTTAGGCTAATAAATTATTTTATTTCTAGCATTAACTTTTTCTCACATAATGCTCTTGCGCCAAGGACATCCGCCCCTCGGATCATGATCCAACAGCCAACTCATATCTCATATGAATCATTTTATATTCGCCAACCATCAAGTCATGTTTAATTAGAGCTCTCTAATTATTTAGGTCCATGCAACCACCGTCCGGCCATCACATTGTCTCTAGAAATTCATTTGTCATGTGTACAAATTTTGACATGGTCAGCTTGACCCTTCCTTCTCTTCCCTCTTTATATTAATCCTCCTTAGGGATGCGACCCACTCATCCACTCTGTTTTTTTTTGGAGTCAACCTATTTGATATTACAAAAAAATTAAAACATATATATTAGTTACAGGAATTGAGTGTAAAAAAGCAAGGTAAGACTATTCAATAGGTATATTGACCATATTTGAGAGCAATATTTGTGCACTCTAATCAGGCCGTGTGTGTCACTTGAATGGGCCTCCTTTAGACCTACGCACGCACATCAGCTGGACGTTGTTTTCTCTTCTATAAATAGTTCATAGCAGAAGGTATAAGTAAAATAAAACTTGTCTTTGTTTGCATCAGGTAGCTACCTTAGCTGGTTGTTGTAATTTGGAAGTTACGAGAGGTTCTGGATTTGATTCCCATTGGGACCAATTTTTTGTTAATAATTATATTGTACTAATATATGATCAAATAGGCCAATAGCAGGACGAAAAAAACGAAACAAGCAAATAAAAACGGGGTGACATACGACAATCACCTAATGGACCAAAAAGAGTGGATAAACAATCCTTTTTTAATATTCGGTATAGATATAGATATAGATAGCAAATATGCCCGTGCGTTGCAATGGGAGAGATAATTAACGTGTTCATTTCCCGTCAACACGGCCAACAACATCCGAATTGTGCCCGCCTACGGTAGAGAGGCGCACATTGAGTTATAATAGAAATTTATATTAGTAGTACATTAAGAAGCACGCATACAATACTTTTGGTACGAATTTTGTTTCAAACGATACAAAAAAAATTGAAGCGGTTTTTGGTATGATTTTTATACGACTAATCTGATCTTAAAGAGCATAATTTTCAAAAAAAAATCATACCAAAGCATTACTTGTAAGTTGAAATAATNTTTGAAATTTGCACCAAGTCATGAGAAAAATCTCAATTAAATGATTCTATTAAATGTATTTTAGGCCATCTCTGCATACGCTAGAAAATTAATAAAAAATTGTTTCACGCCCTTTATTCTCTCATTTCTTTATTACTCCTATATGTTTATTAAATCTTATCCTTTATACTCCCTCCAATATATATATAGACCCTCCTAACAT
>CBMN010041222.1:0-10808 GCA_000582825.1 Hordeum pubiflorum
TTAGTCATGAGGCAAAACACAGGGTGTGACAGCCGGCCTCCCTGTCTTAAGGTTAGAGATGACAAGCGGGCCCTTCCTGTCATACTTAGCTCTCTCCCCCTCTCCCTCTCTCTCTCCCACTAACGGTCAGGCCCCGCCTGTCGGGTTTGAAAGCGGGCGCGTGCACAACCGCTTCGCCCCCGACCTATTTGTCTCTGGGCCGGCTTGTCTGCTCTCATTTTGGCCCGCTTCAATAGTGCAATTTTTCTTTTTCTTTTTCGAGAGACTTTGGGAAATCACAGTTAAATAAATCCTTGTCCACATGAATCGATTCCAATTTCTATATTCTTCTAAAAAATCCCACCTATTTAATTGTGGAACTTTCATATTTCCCCATCACACTTTTCTGCACTATTCAAATTTGGATTTAAATTTTAACATGCGTGTCCACATTTCAAAATCCACATCTTGATTTCTGCCAGTCCAAATCCTATACTAAAAATATTAGTATTTTTAGTTTTCCCCTAAGTATTTAAAAAAAATGGTTCAACATTTTTCTGATCACTTTTATTTTTCTATTTTTGCTATTGCCTTGTTTTGTTCCATTAATTTGCGACGTTAGATCCCGTTTACGACAAAGGAGTTGAATGAGAAGGACTTGAGCATTTTGAAGATCAAGCCAACCAAGGCAAGCTGCCTCTTGACCATGATGATGAAACCCCTTTTTATGTCATCATAGTATTTCTTTTTAGCACCAAAAGCATGGTATTATCGTGATGGCAATCTTGCCTTTGATTGCATATTTCCGTTGATACTTTCATTGATCATAACTCCATCCTTGCTTAGAGTTGTGTTGGTGGGAAGTAGTTAGATGCTTGTAGAAGCTTGGCTATGCAAATTGGGGTTGGGTCATGCATTGGAAGGAACAAGTGTGGTTTAACAGAGACTTTCGAAAACCCCAATGGGTGCCGCTAATGCCCTTGGGAGATGATTGAACTACGTCACTACTTGATAAAGAAGTGGTGTACCAAGGAAAGTTGAGTGTGTTGTTTTCGAAAATGGATTAGATTTAAGACTTGTCTACCGTCCCAACCAAACACATACAACCACGCTACCACTTATGGGATAGGGCATTATTGATTACCTTGCTTGATAGTAGCAAAGAGCCCGCATTACTAGTGACGGGAGTGACTCGTTTACTCTCGATACGAGCTCATGCCTGAATGGACGACTATGGTTGTTCTTATACACACCGAGTACACCATTGAGTCCCCTCGTGGAAATGAAGTGTTGAACTTGTTTAATGTGACAATTTAACATGAGGGATGTGTACCAATGAGTGGACGCTATGTTAGTATTGTCTGGGGAAAGGTAATGTTCGGCTGCTTACCTCGGGTACTTTTTTTTAGAGAAAAGGCATACGCACAACTTTATAAATAAAGCTACCAGGCAGAGTACCATACATCAACCCAAAGTACATCGACCGCTCATTACAAAATAAGCAGAGAACCCACAGCGAAGATAGAGTTTACAGGCACGCAGGACCAACCACCATACAAAAGGCGGCACGCAGGCCAACAACCTACTCCTACATAGAGGCTCGAGCTCCAGAAGAGATCACTCGGAGGCATGGGAGGAGATCAAATTGGCCGACGCCCTGACTTTGCTGATAAGCTCCACCATGGCGTCCACATCCGCAGGTTTAGTCAAAAATTTCCACTGCTGCAAGAAGATAGACATTTTAAATAACACATCAGCCGACTTGTTAGGAAAGACACCCTCAATGGTGAATTTATTTCTAATATTCCACAGGGACCAGCACATGGCAGCCAATCCAACCCAGAACACTCTCTTGGTTAGGCCGCTGATATTACCAGCCATTAAGCGTAGGTCAGAAAAAGAGTGAGGATCCCAGGTCACGACCAACCAAGATCAAACACATCCCCAAGCCAACTTGGCCAGAGGGCACAGAAAGAATATGTGATTGGTATTTTCAGTTTCAGAGCATAGAGCGCAAAAAGCAGAACCAGGCCCATTTCGCTTGCGAATTTGGTCAGCCTCCGGCAAACGGCCTCTAAAATCCTGCCAGAGGAAAACCTTTATCTTAGGAGGGATCCTAGCCATCTAGACTTGCTTAAACTTGGACGTATAAGTCCCACCAATAAGCCTGGAATAAAGAGACTTGACAGAGAATCTACCAGAGGCCACATGAGGCCAGGTCACCGTGTCCTCTTCCTCCGAGAGAATAGGGAACACAGCAGCAAGCCAATGCTAGTCCACCAACTCTGTAGGAGAAAGAGACCTCCGGAGACCCAAGTCCCATCCAACATGAGAGAGCTCAAATATTGAGATCTCAGGGTCAGGGCAATATGAGAAAAGAACAGGAAAAGAAACAGCTAAAGTAGCATCTCCAACCCACCATCTAACCAAAACCGGGTCGAAAAACCATTCCTGACAATAAACTTGACATGGTCACGAAACACATCTCGAACCTTTACCAGGTCCCGCCAGAACTGAGAGCCATTCGACGCCGAGGCAAACATAGGACTGTCAAATGGGAAATATTTAGCTTTTAAGAGGTCATACCACAGCATACCAGGGTTAGCAGTCATGATCCGCCACCACCATTTCACAATAATACATTTGTTCATTATCACCGTATTTAATATTCCCAGCCCCCCCATGGATTTTGGGCCTACATATGATCTTCCATTTAATGAGCCTATATTTCTGTTTGGTCTCCGCAAAATTCCAAAAGAAAGCTCCCCTGTGCTTATCAAAGCCAGCGTGGGTTCCCAAAGAGAGCATGAAGAAGCCAATAGTGAATAGAGGGAGGGAGGAAAGACAGGCATTGTTGAGGCATACTTTCCCCACCTGCATGTTATAACCGCCTCGCCAGGGCATAACTCTATTGCCGACCTTGGCAACCAAAGGGTTAAACCTTAGGATGAAGACAAAAGGGAGAAATAGGCATGCCCAGGTATTTGAAGGGGAAGGACCCAAGCGTATAGTTGAGGAGCTGCACAACTCTGGTTGCCTCCTCCTCATGTATCCCAGTTACAATCACCTCACTTTTAAAGAAATTAATCTTGAGCCCCTATAAGGCTTCAAAGCATAACAAAATGAATTTAAGGTTGGCAAGACAGGCATCGTTCAGTTCCACCAAAATTATCGTGTCGTCAGCGTATTGTAGATGAGTAATGCCTTGGGGAAGGAGGTGAGACACCACATGGGAAATGTGCCCAGCCGAGGCCGCACGGCTCAGCATACATGATAAAGCATCAGCCATGAAATTGAAAAGAATGGGCAAAGCCGGATCCCCTTGCCGCAGGCCACGCCCATTGATGAAGTATTTAGTAATAGTGCCGTTCATAGCAACAGCCGTGTGGCCCCCCGAGACCAACTGCATCAACCTATGCACAAACCTAGCGTGAAAGCCTTTAGCGAGAAGGACCTGTCGAAGGAAACTCCAACTAACAGAATCGTAGGCCTTCTCAAAATCAAGTTTGAGGATAACACCTCTAGAGCCCCTACGCGGAAGATCATGGACGATTTCATGTAAACACAATATCCCATCCAGAATGTACCTCCCTTTGATGAACGCTGTTTGAGAGGGTCTAATGATGCGGTGAGCAATTGGGGACAATCTAGAAGCCAACCCTTTAGAAGGGAATTTGGCGAAATTATTAATCAAAGCTATAGGACGAAATTGGGTGATCTGATCAGCACCCTTAACTTTTGGGATGAGGGATAAAATGGCATAGTTCAAATGGGAGATATCAACCGTACCGAGGCAAAAGCCTTGAATAAGCGCACACACAAGTGGCCGGAGCATAGACTAGAAGCGGCAGAAGAAAGGGATAGAATACCCATCAGGTCCCGAGGCCGAATTAGCGTTAGCAGAGTTAATCACCGACTCGATCTCCTCCACGGACAAGGGGGTCATCTAACTATCGTTCTGGGGCTCAGAGGCCTGTCAATGCTCAGTCCAAAGGTTAGGGGAAACTAGGAACCCAGAAGCCGGCCTGGCCGCTAGCAGGCCAGCAAAAAAATCATGGATATTTTCCAAAATGATGTTAGGCTCAGAAACGCGGACCCCATTAATGATCAAACTATTAATCGCACATCTACGACGCCGCCCATTGGCAATGGTAAAGAAGTAAGCCGTTAGAGAATCCCCTTTCAGGGTCCAATTAATTGTCCCACATTGTTTCCAGTATTCCTCAGCCTAATGGTACAACTACATAAGATAGGCCGCCAACTCATACCTATGCTGCCAGGCCCCAGCAGAAAGCCCGGCTACGTCAGTCTCCACATCCAAAGTCGAGACCTGCCCCCAACAAGTCCCGCTTGCTCCGTAATGCCTCTGTCGCGCGGTTACGGCCCTATCCTTTTAAGAATTTTTGCAGTTGATATGAACAGAAATGCCAATCATCCATGGGGCCAAAGGAACGGGTCCTGGATGTAAGAAGAGAGGAAATTTTCTCTGAGATCAAGTCAGAAAAACCATCAATCAAGAGCCAAGACGCATCAAATTGGAATCTAGAAGCTTTAGCCAAGGAAGAAACACCAAGGTCCAGGATGAGGGGGTGTGATCAGAGCCAACATGTGGCAGCGCAGATAGAGAGGTGCGCGGAAACAAAAGGTCCCAGGGGGCAGTAGAGAAAACGCGGTGCAAGGCAGATCAAATCGGCAAGGCCTGATGATTTGACCAAGTGAAACACGCCCCTAGCCTAGGAAATTCATGAAGAGCGCAATACGCAATAAAATTAGAGTTATTCTTATCCATCGGGGACCTAAGGAGGTTAAAATCACCCCCAATAACCAATGGGATATTGCAAGACTCAATTTTAGAAGAAAGTTCATCTAGAAATAACGGAGAAAGCGAATTATTTGTAGGACCATAGACCACCATGATCTCCCAGAGAGTGTTACGATCTTTGTGGAATACCACCATACTCGCCCAAAAGACCACATGATCAAAAGCGACAAACTCAAAGTTGTCCAGCTTAGCCCCAATAAGAATTTCCCCAGAATGCCCAGACGTTGGGAGGCACCGCCACATAAAACGGTCCATCCCGGCAATCCCAGAGAGATCGGATCTAGAAAAGTCAGACTTAAAGGTATCAACATGGCCAACGATATCAATGCAATCACTACGAACTAAATCACGGATCTGGTCGCGGCACGCCTAGTGCCGATACCCCATTCCAGAATAGAGCTTTCATTTAGAGGAAAGGTTTTTGATCCGCAGACTCGACCTGCTCGGGACCAGGCATGATTTTAGCTTAAGTTTAGAAGAACGTCCCTTCTTAGTGATCGAGGGCGGAGGGCCACTACCCTCTGTCACCCCCTCAGCACCAATCGCCTCCGCCGCCACCTTTGACTTGGTGGCTGCCTCCTTGGCCTTAGCGATGGCCGCCTGGGCCTCTTCATTTAACCGGATCAACAAAGCAATGAGGATGGGGAGCCAACGTTATGGTCAACACTAACACCGATATCAGAGATAATGTTCAACAGATGGGAATCGGGTAAAGATGGCAGCACCAAACGAACTGGAGAGGAGGATTGTGGAGATTTACCTATAGGAGCAGAGCCCTTGGACGCATACCGATGATCGGCCCTCACCTAGGAAGGGGTCATAGTGGACTACCTGCGTAGGCCCTTCCGGGCCGTGGACACATGCGAGCGGATCGGAGCCACACCAGAGCGGGCCGCTGGAGAGGACACGCCCTCTCTAGCCCTCCCAGCATCCGTCATCACTCCCAAATCCCCATCCAAGTGGCGGCAAAGTTCCCCTGCCTTATTCTTACTGCCCATCGATGACCTGCTCTTGGCCAAAAACTTGCGGACTGAGTATTTCTTCTTTGACTTCTTACTACTCGGGTTGTGGGGAGAGGCTGTGGTATCCGGAGGAACATCAACAATCCCAGACAAGGAAGGAGTGGCAGGGAGCACAGCTCCATCCTGAGTGTTAGAGCAAGCCTCGCAGAAAGGCATGGCCCCAGCAAGACGAGCAGCACCAGAGAGATCCCCTCCACAAGCCCCCTCCTTGGCATTCCCACCACCCCAAGATCCAGGTGGACCAAAATCAAATAGGCCCCTTGACTCCGAGCCCATGGCCTCCCACTCCGACGTGGTAAAAGGGATGGCATTGTTGCCTGCGCCCGTCTTGCCCCCACCGTCCGACGGGTCTGTATTGGATGGCTTAGGAGCCGGTGGAGGTGGGGGTGGAGCCTGCTGGGCTGCCATTGCCTTAGTGCACACACGAATACGATAAGCATCAGAGATAGGGAAGACATCAATGGATTCATGAACACGGGCCAGATCCAAGCAC
The DNA here is from genome assembly GCA_000582825.1 of Hordeum pubiflorum. Classification (NCBI taxonomy): domain Eukaryota; kingdom Viridiplantae; phylum Streptophyta; class Magnoliopsida; order Poales; family Poaceae; genus Hordeum; species Hordeum pubiflorum. Next base: position 6,317 of record CBMN010041222.1, read on the forward strand.
CAGACTTTCATGCAAATGACTCCCGGAGGGTCAAGAGAAGATTCATCCACTTCAACAGGCTAGCCAATCAATTGACCGAATGCCATCAAGAACCAAACGTTGCGGAGCCCGGACGGCACATCCTCAAGGAGCACCCAAATATCAGAGAGGGAGTCCACCGCCTTGGAACCATCTACAATAGCCTTGACATAAACCATCACTTGGTTCAGAGGGAGAGTAAAGCTAGAACAAGACGCCATCATCTTAAGGCTCTCCTTGGTAGGGAAGGTGACAGTGAATTCCGTCTCCGAGATCTGATTAATCTACCAATCCCACCCTTCGAGGCCCCATTCCTTAAGCTCATCCGAAATCACTTGAGTGGACACAGGAATGGAGATAACAGAGATCACAATCACTTTGGATACCACCGGCGCAACCACAGGCATCCCAAGCTCTCCGTCAAGCGCAAAGAAGGAGCAGCCCGGCAGCCCCAACCCATGTTGCTTGAATGCAGGGAAAGGCGAGCGGTTATCACAGTCCACGGTGAGATGGCCTTCCGTGCGGCAGATCAAACCGAAGGGTGGAAAGAAGCAGCGAGACTAAAAGTGGCCCGCACGATAACAGGCGAAGCAGGTCAGAGTCGCTAACCCCACAGCCGAACCACCACTAGAAGACGGCCTGGCACCGCAAGAAGGAACGACGCCCGGGGGTAGTGGAGGGGGAGGTGGAAGAATGCCATCACCAACCCCTCCAGAAGAAGATCTTGGGTCCTGGGGAGAGGTCCGACGGAACTTGGAGGGAAGTGACGCATTGCCGAAACCACCGGTCCGCCTGCCACCGGCACCACGGCCATGACCCGTGAAGCCAAAGCCAGCGTCGCCGCCGCAGCCACGAGCCACCACCTGACCCACCAGACAATGAGGAGGATCAGGACGAGGAGGAGGGACCGCCGTAGCCGCCAAAGATCCCACTGCCGCAGCCTCCCATGGATCCACCGCAGACGCCTTGGCCGCCGCCTCCGCACGCGACCGCTCATCGCGCTACAGCCAGGCAGGGCCCGCCAACCACGCCTCCCGATCCTTCTCCACCTGCTCCCGAACGGCCCGGTCCGCCTCCAGCTTCTCATGCAACTCTGCCTCATACGCCAGATCTGCAGATCGACCCGCCTCCATGGAGCCCTCCCTGCCATGCTTTCTTCCCGATAGCGCCTCCGAGGAGGAGGCCCTAGATCTATCCATGGCCACTGCCGTCGCGAAGGAGATCCCGAGGGGAGGAGGAGGACGCACTCTCACAAGACGGCGAATATGGAAAGGACAGCGGCGCACGTCTGAACTAGAAGCCAGAAACCCTAGGTCAGGGGAAATGGCACCCCTTCGGATACATATAAACCCCAAGCGATGTGGGCCACCAGGCTGAGCCAAGAGAGAAGGGCCACTCGAGCTGACTGGGACACCAGAAGCCGGGCCCAGCAACATAGGCCCAGGAATGACCAGAGGAGGGAAGTCAGCCTCCGAGAGGGATAACTGGCAGGGCCTACCCCCCGGCCTATCAGCCGAATCATCCCCGGCCCGATCCAGCCCACCGCCCAAGCTGCCCACCACCGAAGCAACTAGGGTTTGCTCCCCCCTCGAGCACGACACCATGCGCCCCCTGCCGGCCGCCACCGACGACGAGCCGGAGGCCAGCCCCCCCAAAGGCCATGCCTTCGCCACCGCACACGCCTCAGAGACCATCACCAGAGATTCATGATCAGACACACACGACGCGAAGGGAGCAGCCGCGCCCGTCTTGATAGATCAACGCCCGCGGTGACACACCCCGTGCCAACCAGATTCGACCACAACGACCGCCCCCGCCCCCCCTGAGCGAATTTCCGGACCTTGGGCCGTTGCGGTGGCGGGATAGCCGGAACAACTGACGAGGGCCAACCACCTTATCTTCCGACCCAGAATCATCAACATCCAATGCCCAAAACTTGTTCGCCATAGGGAGACAGAGAAGCAAGGGAGGGGGAAAACCCGAGGTCCACCGACCTGAGAGGAAGGAGGATACCGAAGCGCATCCACAGGGGACAAAGTTGAGGGGGCGAAAAGCATACTTGCGGCCGCCGCACCCAGGCGTATCCACCGAGGAGAGGGAGGAGGAAGGAGGGGGAGTAGGAGGAGGAGAGGAGAGACGCCATCTTTCTATGTTGGGCAGGCACCTTCTTACCTCGAGTACTTGATGTATCACGAGTCGTGGATTGACATGGAAGTTCCCCTGGTCTTGTGGTAAAGTGTACAACCTCTCCCGAGTGTCAAATTATTCGAATCGCCACGTCCACGGTCACGGGCAGTTGGGTGGTGCTGCTTAAACTATGTCCATCGTTTTACAAACTTTCGGTATAGGAAGCAATCCTTGGTCTATAATAGATAAGATGTCGAAATGATGAGACTAGAGTTGAGCAAACTCTATTTATATTGATATCTGTAACATCATGATGCATGGTTTTTAGAATGATATGACATGTCATTGCACTCAAAAACTATCTTTCCACAACAATGCCAACTTAGTGTTAAACCATGCATGTTTTTTTGCTATCCACGATGGGTTACTTGCAAGTACATTCAAAGTACTCATTGGCTTGTCCGTGGCTATCTACTTGCCAAGCATGGAAGAACATGAGTTTGAAGAAGAGTTCTTTGATGACGAACGTGCAAATTAGGACGCTTTCCTAGTCAAAATGCCTGTAGGGTTAAGGCAGATGGCATGGGTCCAAGTTATTGTTGAAGATTTCCGCTGCAACTGTTTTGTTTGATGGTTAGCCTTCATGGATCTATCTATGTAAGACTTGACCATAATGGTCCTATTTGTGTAAGATGTTATGTAATGGATGTAAACTCTCGATATTCAGTTTGTTGTGTTCAGTGAGCATTGATCTTGGGATCACTGTGCACACACAATTGGAGGCTTCGACTTTATGACTCGGGGTCCCCATAGAGGTGGTATCAGAGCCATCCAGACTGTCAGAAGCCTTAGTTAGCATGGATGTTAGATAGGATAAAACTATTTTCAAAAACTATGCCTAGTTGCTATGTTCAAAAGTTTCTATACTTCATACCTCTTCTAGTATCTTTTCAAAACCTTACCGACTCCACTCCCCTCAAAACTTTTTAGATGGCCGTCGTACCCGAGAACCTCCAAGCCACCGGTTTCCCCCTACTCCTTGAGGACAACCTACAGAAGTGCCAGTTTCACCAACCTCCCGGTTTCCTCTACCACAAGTATTGGATTGATGCCACCACAAAGGAGTACCACGTTGATGTGATCGTGATGGAAAACGACTCCCCTACGAGTTGGTTCTTCAAGGGACCACAAATGGAGACCCTGGTGATTGCAGTCGAGAGGGTAACATGGAAGGCACTCACCCACCTTCCAGACCTTCTCCCATAGATGGCAGACGAGCCAGCCACCTGCCACCTACCTTTCAGGAAGGAGGATGTACGTGAGAGTTGGACGTTAGCCCCGTCAAAAAAGGATGGAGCACCACTCAGGTTCCAGACCTACTTCAGCCTTCCACCGATAGCCTGGCACACAACTTAACCGAGGAGTCAGTGAAGCTCTGGAAGGAACTTCACCACATCCGGGAGCTACTTCGCCAAGGCAAGGAGAAATCCGATTGGATCAAGAAGGAAGGTGCTCCCAGTGGACGTTCAACCATCACTTACAGAGGAGGTGTACCCCCATCCAGAGATGCATCCTCTCAGGAATCATCTCAGCGTTGCCGCATGAGTGCGAAGGAGTATCATGAGCTCTTCATCGGACCACCGACGAAGTGTCGTCAGGATGGATGTCTTCGTTCTTCGACTGGTGATGACACCCCTATGGATGATGACAAGGAGGAAGATCTAGAAGAGCATGAGTACGAGACCAAGCACTCCACCACCTAAGGTGAGTACGTGCTAGTCATGTCAAGATCCCCTGAGTTAGGATATGTTATGTCTCCCCCATGCAAAGTCCAGTCCATGTAATGGTTCAAATGAAACCATGCTATTGTTGTTGTTTGCTTTTGATGTTCATGTTCTAATATAAGTCGCGCTTTTCCCTAGGCAACATGTACGATACTATATCACCTATCTTATCTTAATGAATGTGTTTGGCCTTTTTGGCCCTTGTTTGATCACACTTGCACTATACCACCCCCTTTAGGCACCTCCCCCATTAATGATTTTCCCTCTCGTCTATCCCAATCATGCGACCTTCACCGCCCCAACATGATGGTGACTGCAACTCGTACTAGCACTTTTGCCAACCGTGACACCAGCAACGCTAGCCATCAACAAGGAGCTAGTGGATCCACTCAAGATGGAGCCCACCAGGAAAAACCACAAGGAGATATTCCTCCACCCCCACCCCCGCCGGAGAGCATGACCATGGCCCAGCTCCTCCAAGTCCTCCAAGACGAACGCCAAGCCTGACGGTGCTAAAATCGGCAGATATCATGTAGGGGGTCCCGAGTTGTGGATCTAAGAAC
>CBMN010041233.1:0-16822 GCA_000582825.1 Hordeum pubiflorum
TGAAAATCCCAGGACCGGCGCTGATTTGAGGCGTCCGGTTGGGTCGCATTTTCGTGACCTCTCAGTGACCGGACGATCTGGCCGGGCGTTTGAGACGGGTACGAGGCGTCCGGTTGTAGATGCTCTTACTTTCTCATATCAGTGACATGTGAAGATTTTCCTGTTTTATAAACTTCATAGTAAATTACGTGCCAAATAAATATGAACATCTGTTTGCAGATCAAAACCCTGCTTTACAGGTCGAATGCTGACTGGAAGAGTATTACCTACCGCCTTGTATGAACAAGCTGGTGGGTGATTTTGTATGCCATTGCCATCTTCGTGTACTCTCATTGACTGCTCCCTGCGGTTTATGTAATGGAAGTTCATCTCCATTTTAAAGAAATTGTTTATAAGACAATGAGAAAGCAAAAGATGCATTTAAAAAGGACAAGAAATTATGTCATTCCATTATTCAGAAATTTATATATGTCTGTTGTATTCTCACCTCGTTAACAATCACCTAATGTAACCATACCCTTAACTAGTTCAACAGACCCTGAACTAATGTAATCACCTAATGTGCCCTCAACTAGTTCAATTGACCCTGGATGCTGATAAGCATACAGAATCTGTGGGTGCTTTAGCAAACGAGCCTGGAGTCTGAAATGAAGTTTTAGACTTTTATCGGCAGGGCACCAGAATTTTACCCTGAATGTGGGAGATCACAACCTGCCTCTGATGCTCTTGCGAAGGGTGCCGGGTAATTCAATTCATTCTGATGATCCTTCATTCAGAGGCTCATTTGTGCAATCGTGATAATATCAGTGACCTGGAGGATCGCCAGGGCCCAGGAGATGCAGAGGAAACAATATGGATTGAGTTCAGAGTTCAGACTGTAAAAGCACACTCTGAATTACATAGAAACTTCTGAATTCCATGATCATAAAAGCACACTCTGAATTACATATAAAAAAATTTCATAACAGAACAAACTCTGGGCTTGGGACTTGTGGGGTCACAGTGACAAAGTATGTCATCGATGCTGGATTATTGATATGTCTAATCATAAAGGCGGCCGCACTGACAAACTATTACATCGATGACGAAGTAGGAACAAAACTTAAACATGAACTGAAAGAGAACATGGCGGACATATAGTTGGTACTTTCTACAGATCAAGGCACTCGGCCATGAGCAGAACGCTGACCGATGTTCTGCTTCAGGCCGGTGCTAGCTTGCTAGAAGACTAGAACCACAAGTTGAGCTGCAGATACAGCTTGTAACCAGAGCACGTGAAACTCGATCGGCACGATGATCATGGAGACTTGTTGTTGCCGGTGGAGCCGCGAGCAGCGGGAGGGATCCCAGGGACGACGGGGGGCAGCGGCAGCGGCAGGTTGGGCACCAGAGGCGGGAGCGTCACCGGCAGCCCGGGCACCAGATCCTTCACCTCGTCGACGGCGCCACCACCAGCTCCGCCCTTCTCTTTCAGCTCCCTCCCGTCGCAGCACGCGAGCGCCACCAGCAGCAGGAGCGCGACGGCCAGACGCTTCGCCATTGCTACAGTTTTGCTGACTGGGAACCCGTGGGAATGGAATAGAGATTTCCTTGGGTCTTGGTGTAGTGTGGTAGCTGTGTCGATCTGCGACTCCGCACTGCATGAGCTGAGGCCTATCGATGCGCTGCGTTTTATAGGTGAGTCGCTGCAGTTTTGCGACGGTTGTTTGCCTGGGCGTGGAGCGGGCGGCGTGTCAGGGGGAACAGGTACGTGTCAGGCGAGGCGCATAGGTGGCGGCGCGAGGCGAAGGCGGCGTGGTACGCGGCGGCGCCCGTGGGCTCCTCCTCGCTGTGGCGGTGTCACGGGCGGGGCGAGAATGCACGCATGGCATGTGCACGTCGGTGGAACGGGATGGGGCGGACGGCTTCGTTTTCTTCGCCGTGGCCGACGTGCTGCGCAACCTTGCGACGGGTACGTACCCCCAGTCGGGCAAACACGCGATGGTTGCGGTAGATCGATGGAAGAAAAACTTGGAGCATGGCACGATCTTCATTTCTGAGATTACGAAGTGTGCGTAGTCGCATATGCATGCCCCACCCACTCAACCGGCTTCGGAAAGAATTTCATGCTTATATAGATTTGGTTTTGTTCGTAATCACAAGCCGACCTTAGCTCAGTTGGTAGAGCGGAGGACTGTAGTATTCGCAGATTAATCCTTAGGTCACTGGTTCGAATCCGGCAGGTTTTTTGTATTTTTTTTGTATTTTTTTCTTGTTTTGAACATACAGATTGGATATTCAGCACACAGTGCAGGTTATAAAGTAGGATTAAACACTTCCTCGGATAAACATACTTATTAAGTTTTTACTCACCATGTTGTAAGCACTGATTAAGTTTTTATCAAGTCACTTGTCAATTGCAATAGTGATATAAACGTTGTTATATTTCTTTATGGGAAAACTACCATGGATAACAAAAAAAGGTTTATCAAGTTGCACTCTTCAACCACCTTTAAAAGATCGTCAATGCAACGGTACCAAAAAGCCTTCTGGATTGACGCATATTCACCGTAGTACTAAATACCAGCTTGCTCCTAGAGTTTCTATATTTGATCAAGCAGACGCGAAACATTTGTTTGTTTGTTTTTTTGAAACTCGGTCCCAGGATCTCGATTTCTTAGAAAAGAAGAATAGAGTTGTCTGATTAATTAATGAAAAACCGAGTGAAAACCGTTACAACACGCCCACGAAAAGGCACTTCGACCGACATGGCACCCACAGGACTCAAACACACCACCGAGGAAAAGACAGCGTCGAGATTGCCCACAATGTCATCGTCATCACCTCTCCTCGAGCAAGTGACTCCAACTTCGACGCTGACAACCCTTCAACACCCTTCCGAACGAACGAGGCACGAAACCCTGTCGGCCAAAGCCAAACAATCGGTCGGCGACGTCAAGACCAGGCAGCTCCGACTTTGATGACGAGCCTCACCAGATAAAAAGAGCACGCCTGGCACCTACAGTGTCCGGACTGTCAATTGCCTGGCATCGTTGCCGCCACGTAGCCCCGCAATGCCGCAGCTCCGACTTCACGCTCATGAATCAGCCGACTATTGATGACGAAGGCACGCCACAACCCTGCACATCTCGCCATCATCATCGCCGCCACAGAGGTCGCAAGGCCAACCTCCCACACAAACATGAGCTTTGCACAATCACAGGTCGCAATTGGGCCTACTGGTTAAAACATCATGCCAGGAGAAAGCTTGTTCAGATAACTACTATTACTACTTATTTATATCATTCCATCCACCACCGTGATGGTTCATACATGAGATCGATCTAGTCGTCTACAGCACAACTCCGTATTTTGTGTCATATATTATGCCTCATCCAGCGAACAGCGAAATGAATTAAATGTCAACGACGAAAAAGGAAAGAAAAAAAAACTATATATATGATGATTTCTTCTAAGCCAGGCAGGCCATTCTCTGTGTATCTTCTTCTTCTTCTTCTTCCAGGTGCTGCGAAATAACATTACTACTCCTCTGTGGCTGCCTGCTACGTGTCTACGGCGAAGGACCAGTGTTCTCAAGGCTACATCACTGCACATGGACCCTCGGATCTGTGTGGGAGAACTCTTGTTGAGCCTGAACCCGCTGAGCACCGGATCAGACTGACCCGTATCCGCCCGGGTGCGCCTTCTGCCATTTCCAGGCCGTCGCAAGGCTCTCGCGGAGGTCCGTGTGTTGGGCTGTCCAGTTCAGCTCGTCACGGATTTTGGATGGGTTGCTGTACACTTCGGCGTAGTCCCCGGGTCTCCGGTCGAGGTAGTCAACCTTGATGGTAGCTCCGGTCGCCTTCTTGCATGCTTCTACAAACTCCTTCACTGACCTACCTGATGAGAACATCAACGAGACACAAGTTCAGAAACAAGCAAGTGTGTGGTCTTAAATAGATTTAGGGTATGGTTGTGCGGTTGTCCGCACGGCATGATAATAAATCTTTCCAACAACCTTTCCCTGTGCCGACATTGTAGATCCCAACTTTGTTAGGCTCAGCTTTACCAAGAGCTTTGACATGAGCATCAACAAGATCAGTGACATCTATGTAGTCCCTTACGCATGTTCCATCAGCGGTAGGGTAATCCGTTCCTCGAACCTAAAGGGAGCAGATCGAAAGTCATATTCCGTGATTATTATGTAATTTCAAAGTGATAAATGATAAGATGAGCATGTCAATACGAGTACCTTTAGCCCTGGAATGATTCCTGATGCTGCATCAAAACAAGCACCAGAAATCCTTCCATGCTCACGCAGTTCAGGCCTTGGAGCTTCCCCAAGGCGTCCCTCAGGGTCTGATCCAATCACATTGAAGTATCTAATACAAACCAAACGATAAGTGAGTTTTCTCTATGATTATATTTTTGCAGTCCAGGTTAGGAGAGACAAACCTTAAGATCATGACAGCCATGTTCGATTTCTTTGAGAAATCTAGAATGATGTCCTCAGACATCTTTTTTGCCTTGCCATATGGATTAATAGGTATCTGTGTGGCAACACGAGTTATTTAGTATCATATCATTAACCTGAAGTAAACATTCGAAAAAGAGAAGTTCAGGCACCAAGGACCAACCTGAGGAGTTGTTTCTACAATAGGCATTGTGTCAGGTTCACCATATGTTGCACAAGTACTCGAGTAAATCAGAGTTTTTACATTATGTGCTGCCATTGCCTCAAGCACCGTCAATGTATTTGATGTTATGTTGTGGTAGTACCTGTTATATCAGACTGTCAATATTAGCATTCAATATTTAGCGATGAGCTATCAAAAATGGCAAAAAATGGATGTGCTTTATTCTAATGTATTTGTCATTTAATGCTATAATAGTATTACAGATTGCCATATTTGACAGTTTGTATGGAGAACACAGGTAATTTGCAGCCTACACATTACACAGGAGATACACAATATCAATGACCTGTATTTACAATTTTACATAGAATCATTCAGTGCTTAGCTTTCTAAATAGTTTGAGCAATACAAGGACACTGACAATAGCACATGACTAAAGTAAAAGTTGTACCTTAGTGGCTCCTGTGTGCTCTCACCAACATAAGCAACCGCAGCAAAGTGCATAACAGCATCAAACGCGTTCTCCGAAAACATTTTGTTCACCTGATTATCGGTTAAGTGCAAAACATATTTTGCAAACACACACATGTACGGAAGATATCTATGGTGATCAAAGTTATTTTTGTAAGGACAAAGGATACAGCTTTTGGGTCTCCTAAATCAGTGTATATAAACTGAAGCCTCCCAGGCTCTGGAAACAGCCTCTGAAGAGCTCTGACAGCTCCCATGTTCCCTCTAGAAAGGTTATCCTGTGAAAGATCAGATGGCATAAGTTGCTCTCACTACCAAAGTTCTTACAACTTAGGAACAAAAACACAAAATGGGAATAAGAAATTTACCACAATAGTAACTCGGTAGTTGTCCGTAAGGAGACGAAGAGTAGCATGTGAGCCAATGTATCCAGCACCTCCAGTAACCAGCACATGAGTCACCCCGGTTTCATGGCGAGAGAACTGCAGCACCCCGGTCAATGCATCAACAAATAGGCTCCAGTTTGAAAGAGTGGAGTTGCAAAAGTAAATAACTGTAAACTACTAGATTGGATGGCAATCTGAAATGTAAGATAACCTCAGCTAAAACAATAGACCGTTTCGTCTCAAATTAGATATCACAATGGCATTTTCCTTCTAATTGCCTTACTGGTCCTTTTTATCATGGAACCAGTATATTAGTTCTCCATGTGGAACTTGAATGATAACATTAAAATTAAGCCGGAAAGGAGTCGTGACAATGCCAACTCATCAGCAAGTGACGGCGACATAGTATTCACTCAGCTAAAAAGAAGAACAATGAACTGTTCCATCAAATTAGATGACACAATGACATGTTCCTTCTAGCTGCCTTACTGGCCCTTTTTGTCATGGAGTCAGTATATTAGTGCTCCATGTGGAACTTGAGTGATAACATTAAAATTAAGCCAGAAAGAAGGAATCGGGACAATGCCAAATTGCCAACCCATCATCAAGTGACAGTGACACAGGGCCAGTTGGTGGGAGGTTAGCACATACCACGCTAGTACCGCCAAAACCAGGAGACTGTTTCAACACAAGTATGCACATGACAGTGAGGGCGGCAGCCACCGCGATCTTTCCCGCGAAATTAGGCTTGCGTCTCGTGTCGCCGAAGTCCATGCCTGCAAAAATGATGTGCCGAATTCAAAGTTGTGCCAGCAAAGTGATAGTGTCCCAGCCCCAACTACATGTTCTGGCACCCATAGGTTTCAGATAATTTGAACAGCCTGTACTTCTGTGAAGTACAATCACATAATCAGAAACTCCTATGATATTAATGACATGTGTGTACAACATTTGACCATGAACAGACACTTTCGTGTTGCAACCTACAATAACTATCAAGGCCAAACATTTGGTCTACATGACTATATTCATTCAAGTTTCATTCCCTGGTGGTAAATAACCGGGTCAATGAAAACAGCAAAAGGTAAAGTGAAAATAAAAGTAGCACAAAACCATGAACTGAGGAAGAAATCATGTTGTACCTGACAAGATCCAAGACCTGGTGGTCCTAGCTTGGCTTCTGCTCCGGGGGGTTGTTGGCATGTGCGGTCGGCTCCCGCTCAAGAAACCAACAAGAACTCGACTTCCTCCCCTCCTCCTCCTCCTCCTCCTCCTACGACCTACGAATCTGTACAGGCAACAGGGTCACACATGATTATTTGCAAGAACAAAGAACAGAAACGTCATCAAATTGACCTCTTAAGAAGAAAAAACTCTGAAACAGCTGCAGTGCAGTTCGCTGGCGAAATAAATCACAGGGGAAAGCAAGGCAAGAAACAGGGGAAGGCGAGGAAAGCATGGTGGCAGGAACCCAACCAAATCCTTGACCGGCGGAGAGAGGGACTGAGCCAGGGAACGCACCTCGCTAGCAGATCGGCGGGGCGGGAGACGGAGGCGGACCTCACCGGCGATTTGGGGGGCGCGCGAGATCGGGGTGCAACGGTCCAAGATGGGGGGAGTGGGGAGGAGCAAGTCGTCGGGGAGTTTCTATTACCAGGTCAGAATAAGCTTTGCGCCGATTTATAGGAATCTTCTGCTTCTGCATATGGCTCGCTGGCTGGATTCTCGCGTATTTAAATACGCTTCTTTTCTGTGGGCTAGGCTAGGAGTATTTTAGTTGGAGGCAATTGTGTAAATGGAAAGTCTAGAGAACGACCGTTCACCCCTGGTCTTAACGAGTGAAGCGCGTGCTTGTGGGATGCAACATTGTGCGGTTGAGATGCAATCACAAGGGGGGAGAAAGTACATGGAGCGGGAGGAAGGGCGCGAGGAGGGAGGGGGGTTAGCGACATCGGCTCATCACCGTTGGAGAGAGAAAAGGGATGGACATCGAATAGTGACGAATCACCCCATACGCTGAGGGGGTGGCGGCAGATGCTCCGTGGGTGATACCCGCAAGGCTGTTCGACCTTGTTTAGAGGTGACAACGCAAATATATGTTGCCGACGCTTGATGTGAAATGGGTGTAGGACGAGAGGAGAAGAAGCGGTGGCGGTGAAGCAAGGTACTTGCTTAAAGGGTAGAGCGATGGCGAAGGAAAGTAGGACAAGAGGTTGAGGAGGAGGGAGACAATGTTGGGACAGACGCAACGGTATAGGGCCAGCTATCTCAGGAATGATCATGCTTCATTCAAGTTTTCGCGTTTAAAGGCCACATTTCGCACCAACACAAGCACACTCTACGCAACACACACACACACACACACNNNCACACACACACACACACACAATTAAGTGGATGGGCTCCTAGCCCGACGGCGAGAACGCGGTGGTGATCCTCAACAAACCCGGGTTAGAATCATGTGGGTTGAATACTTGTTGTGTGGTTAACATGTATACTCCGAGATAATCATGACATATTATATTAGTCCCTTTGATGGGAAAACAGATATGGTACTCCCCATATATAGTCCTATTCAAGACTGACATCCGCAAGGCCTTCGACTCCATTAAATGGGAGTACATTCTTGACCGCCTACAACGACAAGGGTTCCCAAACAAATTCCGTGAGTAGATCACTGCCTTGCTTGCTACATCCTCTTTGAGGATCCTTCTCAATGGTGTGCCCGCCCCCTCCCCCCCTCCATCAATCAAGCATGGCCGCGGGCTTCGTCAAGGTGCCCCTCTCTCACAGCTCCTGCTCATGTTTTGTCATTGCAATTGACCCTCTCCAACGCATTCTTGACTTGGCCACTCAACATGGCCGTTTGCATAAGATTTGAGGGCGTGGAACCATTTTTCGCGCTTTCCTTTTTGTGGATGCTGCTGCAATTTTTGTAGCCCCAATCAAGAAAGACATCGACAACAATTACTGCATTCTACAAAGCTTTGGTGATGTCATGGGGTTGGCTACCAATTTCTTTAAGAGCTCTGCAGTTCCAATCCGTTGTGGGCAGCTAAACTTGGAGCACATTCTCGAGAACTTCCCGGGCGGCCCAAGTGTTTTATCCCATCAAACAGTTGGGTTTCCCACTCTCTGTTTGACAACTCAAGAGAGTGTACTTCCAATTCCTTGATGATAAATTTGCGACTCAGCTCACAACTTGGGACAGACAAAACATCACCACCAACCCTGGTCAAGTCGGTCCTCACTTTCCAAGCAGTATACCCATACACCCCAGTAATCATCCTCCGAATGTCACCCACAACCCGAATAAGTTCAAGCACGCCTTCCTATGGGTGGGAACAGACAAAGTGACTGGTGCCAAGTGCAAGGTCAATTGGGAGGTCGTCTGTCGCTCCACCGAGCTTGGAGGGCTTGGTATCCTCAACCTTGATAAATGTTCTCGGGCTCATAGGCTACGATGGCCATGCTATGAGTGGAAGAACCCGTCAAAGCTATGGGTGGGTATGAAAAACCCATGTGATGTTTCCGACCTTGAGATATTCTACGCCTCCACAAACATCATCGTGGGCAATGGATCTCGCACATATTTTTGGGATTCGCCTTGGGTGAATGGGACCAAACCAAAGGAGGTCGCCCCGCTCATCTTTGAGGCTTCGAAGAGGACGGTGATAGGCTAGAGAAGCAATGAAAAACGATGCTTGGGTGGAAAAAAATAAAACCGCCACAAACTTGGACGGTGGGATTCATTCGGGAATTTGTCATCCTTTGGACGTGCCTTCACAACACTTCACTTCAAGATGATGTTGAGGACAACAATGTTTGGAAGCTCGCTCACAATGGACACCATGCCGCGGCTTCTGCATATCATGTCCAGTTTCTGGGCACAGTCCACATTTCTATGAAGGTAACCGTTTAGAGGCCAGGCCTTGGGCGCCCTTGGCGGGCAAGTTCTTTCTCGGCTTGCCATCCAAGATAAGATTTGGATCACCGATCGTTTGGCCAAGTGTACATGGCCGCACTGTGGGTTTTGCCCTCTTTGTAAGCGTGAAGATGAGACTATAGTGCATCTCTTCCACAAGCACCTCTACACCTTGAGAATTTGGGGGATGGTAAAGGATTTACTGCAACCATACGCGATTAACACCCACACATGGGTCACGGAATGACCTGTTAAGGTTTGGTGGATTGCAATGTTGGATATCTCCACAGGTCACACCGCAAGGCAATGGCGATGATCACCATGCTTGTCTCTTAGACCATTTGGACGAAAGGAATGTGAGGGTCTTCCGGCACAACTCCACCTCACCCTTTGTCATCTATGACATGATCAAGACCGGAGCGAGGCTTTGGACCGTTGCGGGAGCTATACATTTGGGCAAAATCATGTCAGGAGAGTAACAACTTTGTAATAATGAGTTCGATGTAATAGCACTCTAATTTCTATTTATATTTTTTAATGGATGAGGCAAAGCTATTGCCTCCGTTTTGAAAAGAGAAAAAAACATTAGTCCCTTTTTAAGAGTAACCCTAACTAGTCATGAATTTATGACTTGCAGGCCGGCGCTATAGCGCGTTCGAATTTGTAAAAACCCGTAGAATGGCAGCTGGAAACCAGATCTTGTAAGAAGCGAACGTGCGCGCTGAAAAGAGCCACGAACCTCGTTGTATATACAGGAGACGCGCGCATCCTCGGGTTGCCGACAGAACCGAAGGCGTGTCACATGGTTCGGGTGCTGTGCTGGTCGCCCACATCGCTCGTTTCGGCGGCAGCACGTACTATGAAGGATTGGTTGTAAAAATCGCATAGTGGCAGCAGCCAGCCAGCACTGCAGTCCCGCTCAAGTGAAGTAAAGCTGTAGCTAGTTCCATTCGTACACTCCTTTGTTCCTTGGCTGGCTGGATACTGGATAGCTTGGCCGCGTGAAAGCCGCGAATTTCGTGCGGGTCAGACAGATCACAACGCCCATGTAGTATGTTGCTCATGCGCTTGGAACGGAAGCCGTTTCCCCTTCCTTCCACGCAGGCTCTCGTGTCCTCACCAGCCCAGCCAGAGCCAGGCAGCAGCCACAGCCGGTGTGATGTGCGCTGCGACGTCGGCGGCCCAATCGGAGGTGTTTCCCCACAAGAAAAGGACGGTGCTGCTACTGCACAAATACTTTGTAAATCATGGCTGGAATACGCCGAAAACAGTCGTAATAGAAAGTAGCAGTGCTCCTACTGTGTGTCTGCAGCGCACCGGCTCCGGCGGATCAGACGTCGGCACTGGCAAACAGTAGAGATTAGTTTATAATCATATACGGGTGATTAGAGCGAGCAAGCGAGCAGACCATGATTGGCGGATGGATCCGGACCGAGAGAGCCAGAGAGGATGGTCAACACTTGCGCGTGTGAGGTTGAGGTTGAAATCGAGATTGGACCTAACCTTTCCTACTACTACTACGTACTACTACTACTTAAAATTTAAATAGTCCACCTCTACCGTGTGGTTTCCGGGAATCTTTCTTGCCCGGACCGTGATGTGCTGTGATGTGCATGTAGTCACTTGCAAGCAGATCGCATCGTGTTTGCCTGCCCGCCTAACACTTTTCTAACCAAGGCTGCTCATGTTTGTTTAACCGCTAGCTAGCTCGATATTTCGTGCGTCCGGTCTGGACCGACCCAGGCAAGCAATTAAGTAGAGGGGTTTGGTCAAACTCAACGGTGCCAACTCCATCGAAAGGAGTGCATGGTGGCACGTGTCTACGAGGAAGGACAAAAACACCGAGACGAACGCACTGGCACCGGAGTTGGGTGCGGAGTCGCGTCTCAGGTCCAGGACGCCGGGGATAGTGACGGCTGGAACGAACTTGGCCTAATTTCCTGGGACTGCACCTCCAAGGGTACACGCAGCGGCTTCAGCAGGTAGCACCCGTCTGCGTCTGCGTCTGGTCCATGCCGCATGCATCGGCTTCAATGACGGACAGCAACACATCATCGTTCCTCACCACGATCACTAGCCAAATAGCATGTTGGTTCCTGGCAAATGAATCGAACCGCGTTGCCGCAGGATTGAATTCTAGATCCAGTCTCTGGGTCTGCTTCGAGACTTCAATCATGCGCCGGACAGTTGACCAGTCGTGGTTTACACGGTACTAGTGTGGCGTCAAACCAAGGCTCACGTGACTTCCTTTTAGCTAGCACACTGTGCACGTTAGCGCATCTTCAAAACGGATCCTAAAACGGCCGGTGACCGTCCGGACTGTAGAGTCCGAACGAATTTTATCATTTGACGTGGTCTTGTATCGGTCCGCCGATCAGTTCAAAAGTATTTATAACAAACTAAGGTGAGGAGGGTTTGTGGGACTCCCGACTGCAATCACGTAGGACTCCGGCACCTCCGGCCCATCCAAAAACCCACCCGGATCTTGCGTCTTCATCATTTCATCTTTTTTCTGCATCTGTTTTCTCTCTTGTTGCCGCCGCTTCACCACCCCAGCCGTCCCCGCCACACCCTCCTGGAACTTCTGAATCCGTCACCTCCATCGCTACATCCAGGTTGCACGCCGCTTCTGCTCCGTTGTCGATCCACATCTCTCCTCCGTCTGCTGCATAGGTAACATCCGCCCCTATGCTAGTCACCAAGCTTGGCAAGTGTTTAGTGAAATGCCCGTGCCAAAAAATGTGTCCCTTTTTCTTTGGAGCAATGGATTCGGATATGGAGTACATATACGAGCAGTATTTGAGTCGTCCTCGTCCGACTAGGAGGACTACACAGATGAGACAATGATGATGTAGGCGGTCCTTGCAGACACGGAGTGTGCGAAAGAGCATGTTCTCAATTTCAAGGGATCGATCAACGGTCATCGAGTGCTCAATTGCAATAGGGCACACAACCACTTTACGCGGACGGACGACTACTTTGCCCTCGATGCCCTATTCACAGACAATTTTTACCAGGAGTTTTGGATGCGGAAAATTGTCTTTGATCGTCTCTACCGTCCGATCATTTGATGACTACTTCACCTTGAAGAAGGTTGCCATAGGAAGAATTGGGTTCTTTGGTTACCATAAGTGCACAACTGCATTGAAGATGTTTGCATATGGCACGGCGATGATTCGTGGGACGAATACCTATGGTTGTCTTAGAGCACATGCGAGGACACCATGTTCACATTTGCTATTGTCGTGGTCTTGGTGTAATTTGGACCCCAATACCTAAGAGAACCAACTGTCGCAGACACCGGATCTTGGCAATGTCTGAAGCAAGTGGGTTGCTAGATTTGCTTGGATCACTTGACTGCATGCATTGGAGATGCAAGAACTATCCAAAATATCTACATGGGTAATATCAGGGTCATGTTAAGAAGCCCATTGTCATTATTGAAACAGTTGCATCACAGGATCTTTCATTTGGCATGCCCCATCTCACAATGACAACAATGTGCTATATCGATCATGATTTTTTTTCTAGGCTGACTGAAGGGAAATCTCGTCCTTGCCACTATACTATCAATGGATATGAATACAACATCGGATACTATCTGGTCGACGGTATCTATCCTCCGTGAGCTACTTTTGTCAAGTCCATCTCTGAGTCAGTTGGTAAAAAAATATCACTTTGCCCAAAGACAAGAAACAACTAGAAAGAAAGTCGAAAGGGCATCTGGAGTTCTGGAGGCCCATTTTATAGTTGTTCATGCACCTGCTAAACAATGAAATCCGAAGACCTTGTGGGAGGTGATGACATGTTGTGTGCTAATCACAACATGATCGTGGAGGATGAGGGTGAGGATGTTGTCTCAGCTCTTGAATTTGAGAACATGCGTGAGCCTGTCGAACTTCCAGAGCAGAATCCGGCCACATTTGATGAGTTTGTTCAAATGCATCAACAAATTCAGCATCGGGCAACTCATGAGAAACCGAAGGAAGATTTTGCTGAGCATCTTTGAGCTATCAAAGGGGACAACTAGTACATATGTGCTAGTTAAATTCAAGTTTGAACTACAATAATTTAAATTTTTGTTCGAATGTAATATTTAAATTAGAACTACAAATACATTTGAACATTTTTTTGCTAAACTAAAACTAGATATGTTTCTATGTTGAGTGTGTGCACACTGAAAAAAATGGAGATGGTTATATATGGCTAGTGACGAGGTCAGCTACCATAGGTAGGGTCATATACTTGACATCTAAGGCCCATCTGGGGCCCCACATTATCATTAAAGTCCCTGGACTAGAGATGCACTCGGATGCACACAGAAGATCCACTCAGATTGATCAAGTCACTTGGACGAAATTCCACCAGTCGGATCAGTATTAGCACTCGGGAGTGAGGAAGCTGAGACGACGTTGGGAGCTACAACATTCAGGAGACATGATATTAGACATGAAGTGTTGTGAAGACTGACGTTACCTGTAACGCTCCTAGTTAAAGCAGCAGTTTCTAGTAACGCATGCAGTTACTGGTATTAATTACCCTTGTAATGGTGCTCGACCGGCGATGGCGCACTCTATATAAACCAGCTCCGGGCTCCTAAGCAAGGGTTCCGCACTCTACTGTATTCCAACCCCCTAAGAAAACACAAAGCCCCGGGCACGAGACGTAGGGTCTTTACCTCCTCCGAGAGGGGCCTGAACTTGCTAAATCCGAGTGATACACTTGTGTCGTAGCTAGGCTACGCCCCTCATTCGTACCCCTGGTATTATTGCCAGGCTCGTTCCCTCAACAGCTAGCTTTGGATGGCTGACTCCCACATCAGCGTCCGTGAACTGGTCCTTTGGTCCACGAATGAATGCGATGTACGATTTACAGGTCAAGCATGGGAGATGCCCTTAGGCCAACTTGTTAGTGCCTATAGTGCTCCCTTAGCGGTTTTGGAGTATTGAAGACAAATGGGTTAAGGGACTAATGTGTTTGTGAGTGTACACATGAGTTATAGTCCCTGAATAGTTTGGTTTAACCGACGAAAGGCAACCCCTAAAAATGTATTTCTTCAACTGAAGAATTTGGTGCAACCCTTGAAGAAATTGAAGCAAAGAATCTGGTGTGATCTTGAAGAAATTGATGTTAAGACTTGAAGCTTGAAGACTTTGTTTGCATAGTTTCTTTATTCTTACTTTGAGTCATAGGAAACACCGTACTGTTAAAGGGTGTCTAGGCAATACATAAACGTATTTCCAGGTGATGCTCAAAAACTACACCTACCTATCTCTTCGAGTGAAGACTTTGGAAATCTCTTACAGTGCACTCGAGTTCTTCAGTGACAGAGACGGAGTTCTTCTGGTTGCTGACGAAATTGGTCTGACTAAGGAGTTAGGATTTCGCCAGTGCAATTTGCCTACCATGAAGACTTTGAGAGCCTCGACGAAATTGGTCTTGTTTGTAAGGGCACTTATGTCTTGTCATATCGGGTTGCCCCTGGCTATAAATAGCCACCCCCACAA
This sequence comes from Hordeum pubiflorum, assembly GCA_000582825.1. Lineage (NCBI taxonomy): Eukaryota > Viridiplantae > Streptophyta > Magnoliopsida > Poales > Poaceae > Hordeum > Hordeum pubiflorum. The sequence continues at coordinate 14,906 of CBMN010041233.1, forward strand.
CCATTTGTTGGTTGGCTACTCCGAGAGAGAGATTGACAAGTGTCATCTAGAGCAACCCTTCCTCTGACGACTTAGAGAGAAACCTAAGTGAGAAAAAACTCAAACACCCAGAGCGTTAGAGTGATTGAGCAACACTGAAGAAATTGTCCTGTGTAGAACCGACACCTGTTACCTTTGAAGATTGTGTATCTTCCAAACGGTTAGGCGTCATGGTCTGAGCATCCAAGAATCATTGTGGATTGCCGGTGACCATGTCTCTGAAGGTTTTGGAAGTCTACCTTGAACTCTTATCACGAATGATTGAGCGGAGTCTAAGTGGATTTAGCTCAAGGGGAACGCAGTGAAGACTAAGTGTCTTCGGAGGTCATTCTCAGCTACCCCAACTAGACGTACGACTGTCACATCCGCTGGAAATGGTCTAACAAATCCAGTGTCTTCACTGAGCATCCTGGTTCTTCAACCCCTCACTTACTCATTTGTATGTTGATGAAATTGATTTCTGTTCTGTGAAGACTTTGACTGAAGACTTTCTCAATTTCGTCAACCTCAATTCTTCAGTCTTTGTGCTTATCTTGATCGCTTCTTACTCATTCACTTGTATGTTCATTCATCATGATGACTATGATGTTCATCTATTTTGCATACACTTGAGTACTTATCCGCTGCATAACTATTTGTCACTCTGTATTTCTTCAGTGACGAATTTGTTAAAATCGCCCAATCACCCCCTCTGGCCGATATAACGCACTTTCAATTGGTATTAGATCAAGGTACTCCCTTGTTCTGTGTGATTTTGATTTAACCACCTGGAGTTTGAGTTATGTCGACCGAAGGTATGATCAGGATCTTCGTTGCGTGTCCTATATTTGATGGCACATGCTATCATCACTGGAAGAACAATATGCGAAAACTTCTTCAAACATAGACTACGATCTATGGACCATCACTGAAAAGGGAATTTCAAAGCTCTGTGAAAATGCTATTGATGCTGATGTTTACAGATTTACCCAGCTTAATGCCCGGGACAAGGATGTTACCAGTGCTCGGCTTTTAAAGGCACAATTCACTCGAGTGTATAGCTTGGGTCTGCAAAGCTCATTTGGGACAAAATCGTCGATGTCAATGAGGGAGCCCTGATTCGTCAAGACTCCTTTATCGATGACTTAAAGAGCTACCTCAACCGTGAGATGAAGGACATCGATACATATGCTCCCACCTATTGATGCATGGCAAAAGGTGCCAAGGTACTCTCACATCATTCCTCTTCTGACTCAAGTGAAGGCGAATCTGATGACAATCAGAAACCTAGCTATTCCAAACTTGCTACTATTGCCACTAAGCAACAAAGTGTCATGGAAAGGATTCAGAAACTATTAGACAAAAACGATGATCTGTTGAACAAGGAAATGGATTAGACTCAAACTTTGACTGACGACCTTCAAAGTCTTCAGTCAAAATATGATGAACTTAAAAGTCGCCATGATACCCTGTCAGCCGATCATGAGAAGCTTTCCTATGAATTTCTTCAAAGGAAGCAAGATCTTGAAAAACTGAGAGTGTCTCATGATGATCTTCAAACGAAAAATGATTCATTGCTCTCTCAACAGATCAGTTCCGCTCAGGAAGAATTTGTCCCACCTTGCTTGAAATGCAGCGAATGTGAAACTAGTAATTCTTCACCTAAATGTTCAAATGCTTTTGAAACTGTAAATTCTTCACTTATTTATGTGGCCACTAACCCCTCATTTGAGGATGCCACCAATGTCACTGATGAAAATGCATGGTTGACGGAATTGTATGTGACATGCATGTACAAAAGCCTCAAAGGGCATCCGACCCTTTGTGATGCACTTAAGAAGCAGATTCTGGACCTGAACCCTAGGAAAGAGGGTATTGCATTTGAGAGGAAACTCAATG
>CBMN010041236.1:563-10610 GCA_000582825.1 Hordeum pubiflorum
GATATATCGGACGATATGTAGATATATCGAAGGAAACATATCTAATTTTTTCCCAAGTATTCTTACTCAAAACATGTCTTTTAGTAAAACAAAATGGATGATGTCAATACTTGAGCATAACAATTTGGAATTCCTAGTTTGTTAACTTATTCATTAAGATACTATTAAGAAAGATTCACGAAATCATTACAATAAAATGAAAAACAACACGTATTATATGCATTTGTATAAAACATTATGCGTGAGTTTGATAATATGATGAAGATGTAAATGCATAATCTTATTTTCACTTCTTTTGACAAAGAACTTTGGTCATTGACGTATCAATCTATATCAGTGGACATATCGGGTCAGGTCTCGGCCATATCGGTCTATATTTTGGCCTATATCGGATGATACGTGTGAAAATGATATTTACAAAATGATATGTTATGTTTATATTGGTAGATCCCAAACATGATATATCGGTTGTATCGGCCTAGATTCAAAAACTTGAATATAACAGAGTAATTTTGTTTCATTGCATTTCATTTTTGGCCATCGAAACAAATTTCATTGCTTTTTTTATTTCATTGAACAACATTTTGACACATTAGGGTACATAATTCAACAATTCTTCACTACGAGGACAAAATCAAGGAAAACAAGAATCACAGTTAGACACTTTAATAGATATCAACTTCCATAACTGCTCTCACTATTTGGATTAATATTTTCTCTATGTCTTCATTTTTTATTCCTTCTATTGGCTGCTCGAGCTTACACACTTCTTTCTTCTCCGGTTCTGACGGATTCGATATTGCGTCGCATCTAGTCTCATCTCTACTCTCTACTCTAGCAAGGAGTGCACGAAAAACTATCAAGTTTCTTGCTATCAATAGACCGATGTAATCTTCTTCTCAATACTAATACTTACATCGATACTACATACAAATTTGAGCAAACAATGAGCTACAAATTGCGTCGAATCCGATGAACAACCGAATCAAAACAAGCACACATCCCATCTTTTTTGCACTTGAAGAACACCCATCCGAGATGTTCCGACGTGATGAAAACTCGGTGCACCACTTGCCGCGTGGCAGTCGTCGCACTTTATGACCGACAACGGGGAGACAACAAGTTGTTGAGCCAGTGCCGAGCCCTGCCGACGGCTGGACGTGTCTTTGCTGGTGAACCACTGACAAGTGAGATCCGAGCGGCTAGAGGACGAGATCATACTTGCATATGCGGCGCAGAGGCGTTGCCCGAGCTGGGTTGTGTTGTTCGGTACCCGACCAATCCATGACAAAGGCGTCGTCGCTGGCGTCGGATGTGTCAAATCGGGCGGCGGCGCAGTAGCCATAGATTTGCCGATTCTGCGTCGGCAACGACGCAAGAGAGGCTTAAATCCGGATGAGCAAAGGACCGCGACGAGGCCTACGAAGTGTCCACGGTGGCGGGTGGTGGCCGACGGGGGGCGAGAAGGATGGCATGGGCGTAGATGCGACGCGAGAGTGGGGTGGGTGAGGCAGCAGGGGAGGATTTTTTCCTCCGAACGAAGCGGCCGAGTAAATATAGACACCGGATAGAAGGCGAGTAAACTTTTTACTCCTCTGTTCAGTTTAAGGATTGGTTAGGTATCGGTTAGAATAGTAAAACTGGATTTTTACTCCTCTAGCACCCTCTTAGGTGATCGGCTAGAGTTGGCGTTATGTTTGCAACCAAACACTAGAAAACGGACGATCCCAAACCATCCGTCCCTCTCGTTTCAACAAAACACGCCCCGACGCTCTGAAGCTGGAGTGACAATACGTGCAAATGCAACACGGCGAGGGCGCATGCATGCACGTTCAATTAGGTCGCTCCCGTTAGAAGTGTAAACCGATCCTTGATCAGGCCAAGCAGCACCAGCCATCAATGCCGTCCAGTGGTGTGCGGTCCACATGCATGCCATCCTGCCGATCAATTCGGCACCCACACAGCTGGCACGTCCCACCACCCAGCCCGCGCTATAAAAACGCTTCGCACTTCATCACATCACACCACCCTGCCATGATCAAAACGCCACACCTGAACAACATTTTCCTCTCCTCTGCACACAAAGGAACGAGCAATTAAGTCGGAATCACTCGTTCAGCATGGAGTGCGTCGTGGAGCTGCAGCAGGGGCGGGAGCACTACTGCGCCACGGAGGTACCGGAGGGGGTCGATGGCGCTGAGCTGCTCGTCGAGCTCCTGGACGCGTCGCTCGCCGCCGAGGAGGAGGAGGAGGAGGAGGAGGCGGCAGCAGCGCGCGGCAAGCATCGCCGGCTCGGCTTCCCGGCCGACGACGTCGGCGAATGCTGGGTCGACGACGGCCTGCGGGAGCTGAACTCGATCCACCCGCGCCAGGAGGCGGGCTGCGAGGACTGCGGGCTCGACGACATCGTTGCGTCCGGCTTCGACTGCTGCGGGTGCTCGCCGTCGCCGGGGCCGTACGCCCTGGACGACGTCGGCAACGCCGTGGGGTACTGGGCGGAGGAGATGGAGGGCGCCGCCTTTGGCTTCTTCAACGGCGACTGCGTGGGGGAGTGGTACTCGGACGGCATGGCCATGGAGTGGGGCGAAGGGAGAGGCTTCTACTCCCTTTACCCCTCCTACGGCGGCGAGGCGTGCGCGGAGCAACCGTACATCAGCCCATTGTGGGAGTGAACTAGTAAGACCAGTCTCCATCGCGACAAAAAAAAAAGTCTAGCAGTCTCGCTAGAAGTGTGTGCGAGGCTGTGAGCCTTTTCATTTTTTTCAGTTAGAAGTTATTTTTAGGGTTTTTTGAGCTAGAAGGGTGTGTGTGAGCCGTGAACAGTGTCTCGATTAGTAGATGCCCGTGGGCCATGGCAGACTGGACCGTGGGCCTTGCATGTCATGTCTGAATTTCGCAAATTTAGCACGACCTGAATTTGCTGAAGAGAGCATCAGTCCCTCAGGTGATTGGACTAATTTAGTTCTGCTTGCGATCGTGTCAGAGTTGTGTTCTATAGATTGTTTATTATGTCTGGAATGAGTATGGAACTGTTGATTGCTTGCTTATTTGTCTGTAACTGAATTTCTGTTATTTTCTTGAGCATGTAATTGGCAGAGAGAAGAAAAGATCAAAATGGAAATATTAACAGTGCTAAAAGATTTGTGCAGTTCAGTTCTTGGAGGAGCATAGGAGCAGTACTGAAAAATCTAAGGACTCCTGCGGTGCATTATACTAATCGGCAGGGGAACATTTAACAAATATGTGGAGCTGTGCACCAAATCATCGAATGGAAATTGTGCGTGTGTGCGTGCGTGAGAGTTTCTGACCAGAACTACTATGAACACTAGTCCCCACACAAGAAAGATACACATGACGAAGCATGCGCAAACCAAAATCAAAATGAAACATTGAAAATGGATTTATCCTCGATGAAGCAGCCTTTCTTCCCGCCTTGTAGATATATAAAGCACAATAACCAAACGATACAAGGTAATGAGGAATCTCTCATACAAGCAGATCAAATAGACATCCGAACAACATAAATCGCACCACAAAAACAATGCAAAAGAACACTAAAAACGAAACGACTATGAACTCGAGCATGAGCATGAGAGAAGCTGAAGACGACACCACGTCATGACCAAACACACCTAAGCTCCACGACGATGCCCCCAGAAGGGTAACGACACAAAGTGTCGCCGCCGCTGAGTCCAAAGGGATGGACGTTGGTTTTCACCCAGAGCCCTAGCACCGGAAAGAGAACCACAATGAGACCCTCAAGGGGAAAAGCGGCGCCGGCAGGCATCGCGGCGGTCGGCGCCAAAGTGCCAAGTTTTCGCTCGGTAACTCTCTTGTACCATGACGAGGCGCCCAGACCACCGCGAGCACTTCAAAGTCTCCACAACCAGATCTGAGCAACACCACAGCCGGGCGCAAGGACGACCTATCGCCACCCCCTCGCTGCCCACAAGACCGAGGGACGTAGCCACCAGCGCTGCTACGAGACTTGTTGAAGAGTCAACCAGGTAACCCACCACCCGGAGCCGCCACCCAGGATTCTTAAACCAAAACTCTCACCGACGCCATAATGCATCGACACTGCCCATCAGAGGCGAAGCATCGTCTCTCCCACATTATGCAAATATCCACCTTGACTTGATCAGAGGCGGATGAGAAACGGGCGGTCTCGAATCCCCTGTGACCAACCGCCAACCTCCACGCAAGAAGGGCCCACCTCAGGCAGGGGGCACAACCCCTTCACCGATGACTAGCCCGCGACGCATCCACCTATCGGACAATACCACCAGTGGTGGGGTTGGGGGGACCGGCACCACCCTTATAAGATCGGACCTCTCCCGATCTAGACAGGGGACGGTTCATGGCTGCCGGCAAATCCAGCCGCTGGAAAATCTCATCAACACTAGCACCATTCGCCTCCAGCCTACCACACGCGAAGCTAGCCACCATCGTTGCATGTCAAGGGCCACCGTTAAGCTGGATCCACCTTAAGCCCGAGTGCTCATTGAGAGGGGAAGGACGCCCACTCAAAACCACAGTCGCGACCGGACCGCCCCCACGCTTCGCACTGTCCAGTACCAGTCGCCCAATCACACCACGCGAAGTCCGTTGACCATCAGATCTAAAATGCACGAATGCCACCATGCCAGACCGGCCCCATCATGTTGTTTCGCACATTGCGCCTGCACCGCCGCCACACAGCCACCGCAACACCTCAATGACACGCTGACCCACATATTTCCCCGCGCCAGAGCATGGTGTTCCCGCCAAGCAGTAGCATCCCACGCCACCACCCACACCAGGGGAGGAGGAAAGGAGATCCCTGCCACCAACGACTGCAAGGGAAGGAGCCGATGGGAGGGAGCGGATGGTGCGCCTAGGTTTCGCCCGTCCTCTCGCAAGAGAAGCACAAATGAAGCCTCCCCCTCTTTTTGGCTCTTGATCTCTTGACTATGATGTTCCTTTAGAGCATCTCCAATAGCTGCCCTATAACAGGGCACCAAAAACTACTTGGTGTAAAATTTACAACACCAAAAAGTGTTTCTTAGGGCATAAAAAACCTTCATTTCCAACTGATGCCCTAAAATAGGGTATAACCGTTTTTACACTAGAAGTAGGCCATGTTGAAAACCTAAGAAACATGGAATAAATCGACGTACAATCTTGCACATGAAGTGGTGCATAAAAAATGCAGAATCTGATTTATTGCACCTCCAACCACATGGAAGAGGTAAAAAATATTATTCCATATGTTCTAAAATATAAAATCTATTAGTTTTTTTAGAGTTCAAACTTGTGCATTTTGACCAAGCTTTTAGAAAAATATATATCAATATCTACAATAGGAAATACGAGTATATATCATTTGATCATTTTCATACTTTATCTATTAGGTGTTGCAGATGTTTATGTTTTATTTTATAATCTTGGCCAAACATATGAACGCGTGACTTTCACAAAAATAGATGCACCTTATATTCTGAAACGGAGGGAGTACAAAGTTAAGTGAAGCATCATAATAAAACGATAAAGCTACAAAAAGAAACATAAGCCCTATGGACACATATACATTTACCGAGGAACAAAGGATTCCGAAGAATACATACAACAATTCCGCTAAAATCAGTACGAGGATACAAAGCAAGAGTTGTGCTTATGTGATTTCCCAACAAGCTTTCCTAAAAACCGATGGCTCCAAAACTAAACTGAAAACAGTCTACGTACACAAGATGCAATGCTGCACACAGAATTTACAACGGAGGTACAGTTTGGTTTTTCTTCACAGTAAAAAAGAAACAAAACTGAAATCGATATGCAAAGAATGATACAGGTCAATGGGCAAAAAAAAAGAAGAAGAACGAGAAAGAAAAAAAGGCATGGACGGTTTCATTCATGCGTTGACGCCATGCATGTTTCCCTCCCATTTCCAGGTCAGTGATGCGGCGGCGGCGCGGCGGGCTGCACGGAAGGGACACGCAATGATCACTCGGCTAGCTCATGAGCTCCTTCTCCGCGCGCACAGGCGGCGGCCCGCCGTGGTCGGAGGCCGCGCCCGCGCCGGACGACATCCTGAGGTTCTGCTGCTGGTACACCTGCCGCAGCCTCTCGATCTCCTCCTTCAGCGCCTCCTGATGAGCTGCAGATCAAGATGACTTGGGTTAATATTCGTCACGAGTCATGCAGGATGGACCTGCGAATTTTCTGATGCAGTAGGAGCACTCACCGTCTTTGAAAAGCTTGTCCTGCGCCAGAGCCGCGATCCGCTGCTTGAGGTGGCTGTTGCCAACGGTGAGGATCGTCCGCTGCTGATCCAGGAAGGCCACCCGAGGAGACAGCACGGACACCTCGTTCTGCAGATCAAACCATCACGTGAGGTTAATTCACATGATGCTAGAGTTAATTAGTTTTGACTGATGACTTGTCAGATTAACTCCTGGGTTTGCCCCCAAACATCCTCTTTTCCCCTTTGTGATGTCTCCATGTTGGCACGTGCACTCAGCTTGTGATGGAATACACATACACACACAGCATATGCCCTTAACGTGCGCCGCACGCAAGTGGGCACAGTACGGTTGTTAAATGCTAGCAGTGCACTAAGGCTCACATCATTGCTTAAGACAATAATCAAATGTGTCACCACTCACTAGTATAGGTGGGGCCGGGAAGCGCCTGCGTCTGCATGTGCCGTACCACTCACTGGCCGTGTAATTGGAGCGGGAGAGGGACCGCCACTCCGCGAGATGCGAGCGAGCACGCAGCGCCATGTGCATTTGGATCACGCGACGCGAGCCACTCCCGCCCCGCCAGCCGGCCTTGTATTGGTAGCGGTAGGTAGGTACCGTACATCGCTGTGCGTACGCACGAGAGGGGAGGGGAGCCTAGCTACTCATCGGTCTCATTCATGATCCCACCCCACATGGGTTCTCGCCAACATCATTTTGCTAGCTTGCGTGCTGCTGCTAGCCAGCCAGCCTGCTTGCAGTATCGATCGATCTAAACCTCTGGTGCACGCGGCGATTGATACGGCCGAAAACATCGGTATATGGGGTACGTCGTGGCATGTCGTGCGTACACCAAATTGATGGGTACGTACGTATACATCGTCTTGCCCTGCGAGTGCAAGCGACGCGCACATTTTGTGATGCAAAACTACAAGGCCGAGTGTGCGCTAGCTCTTGCGCATGCATGCATGCATGCATGCATGACAAAGAGCGTGTATATATGAGCTCATCTGCTCATGCATGCCGAAATTGTGCTTATGCGTGGTGTGTCCACGGAATTTCCTTAGCATTATGTAGCGTACGTCTATGATCTACTGCTACTCTATGTAGCATACGAAATTGAGCTCATCTACTCATTGTTTTTGGGCAACAAAAGGTCGGAGGCATGCATGGAGCGCAGTGAGTGGCGTACGTGTCGTCAGCTTTTTAAGTATCCTCCCTAGAATTGAGATCTATTTCGGCTATAGCTAACTAGAATTGAGTATCACTAGCCAATAGGTCGCCTCTAAGCCCAGAAGTTATGAGTTTTGCACGCACTCGGTCATTAGACTGTTCTTAGTGAAGCAATTACTAGCTAGCAGCAGGTGAGTGCATATGCATATGTACCTGCAGCGTTGTGACGCACCGCTCGAGCTCGGAGATGTACTGCAGCTTCCTCACCCGAGATCTCTGAGCGGACTGGCGATTAGCCAGTATCCTGGGAACACATAATTCGGTCGGTCCATGAATCGAGCTTGAAAATCAACACATTAATCAAGGAATCTCATCCATGCATTGGTATTGGCATTGCGCGCGCACCTCTTGACCCTCTTGGGGTCGCGGATCGTCTCCGTGGACGAGGTCGGCGTGACTTGCCCCGGCCCCGGCTCCTCCGGGTTAGCATCGTCGTTCTGCCCGTCGTCGTACCGCTCCTTGCCGTGCTTGTCGCCGTCGCTGTCGCTGGTGCCGTTCTCGGAGCCCGGGGCCGTCGACCCGCCCTCGTCGGGGAACATGGACATGAGCTGGTCGTCGTCCAGCCTGTCGAAGTCGCCGGCCCCGCCGCAGCCCCCCGGCGCCATCTCCACGAAGGCCACCGAGTCGCTCAGCGACCTGCGGTGCGCGCCCCGGCGCGCCGCCGCGAACTCGGCGAACTCGTCCGCCCACACCACGGCGGCCCCGTGGCCCTGGTGCTCCACGCCGGCGCCGGCGCCGGGCCAGTGGTGTGCCCCGGCCGCCATGGGGATCTTGGGCGGGAGCTGCGCCATTACGCTCGAGAGCGAGCGAACCCGGCAATGCGCAACAGCTAGCCGGCCGCTGCCTCTCCTAGCTCCGCCAAAGCTAGCTAGCTAGCCGCTCAACCAGCGAGTTGCGTAATGCGATGTGCCGGCGCGCGTAGAGCTTTGTTTTATACCGGCCGAGGGCGTAGAGCAGGCTTCGCTACTACACTTGCTTGGGTGAGAATGAGATGGGGGATGGAGATTGATGGGAATTGGAATCGGGGAGTCACATGGGACGAGACTTTTGGAACATGAGGACAGCCTGAGCCAGCTAGCTTGGCCGGAGGGGGTGGTGCGCGCGGGAAGGAAGGATGGATGGTGGGGATCAACGGTTTTAAGCGAGGCGGTTTTTAGTAGGTGGGCAGGAATCCCCATCCACGTGCCGCTGTCGATCGATCTATCCATCCGTCCGTCCGCCCATGGATCTCATTCTCCCATCATTACCTCTGGTAGCTCGCTGCCTGTGTATATATGGCGAGGGCTGCAAGTAGCCGTCGTTGTCGCCTAAAATGGGCTGGATGTCAGCAGCAGCTAGATCTGATCTCCGTGCGTGCTTTGAATTAATGGGCATGCAGCTGCTGATTGTGCTTGTCTGATTACGATCGATTAGGAGAGGGGGATGAACATTCTTCTCGTTCGTTCATGGCTAGTAGTAGTTTCGGACTCCATTGGCATGGCTCGATCGTGTCAGAAATGGGAATGGATGTAAAAAGAACAAGCAGGAAAGCGTGTCAGCCTGCTGTCAGGTTGGTTTGCACCGGAAGGAAAGCTGCGTGCGCGCGTATCATTTGGTCAGAGAACGAGCATGTTCGCAAATCCTCGGGATCAGAGATCTCACCGCCGCGTCTAATTCCAGTTCCATGTTACGCGGGAATCTTGTGCCCTCTCTTTATCACGACACCTTCTACCGCTCCTCTTTGTTAATAACATATCAAAAGGGTAGCCCAGTGACTTCTTGACAGACGCAACCTGCTCTGTCTGTAAGGATGTTATATGCTGCGTACTTCTCTAATCTCTGCAAACGAAAGGCAGGACCGACCTCCGTGCTGATGAGATGTTTAAAACGGCAAGAAGAACATGTAAGCACGTATGTGAGATGTGCTAATTGAGTGATCTTCATTCTTCACTGACCTCCATGCATTTGCTTCTAATTGAGTACCAACCGTTGTGCTGTGACAGGAAAGGTCTGGGTTGTGCAGGCTGGTTGGGATGGGAGCGGCGTTGGAGGCTGTTCGCTAGGCCGAACCATTCTGAGGGTTTGGTAGGGCGCTCGTGTGCGGACCTGGGCTATAGCTTTGAAGTTGACGGGGACGATGTCGGTAACGGTGGCGTCCTCAAATGTCGTTTACCTAAAGGCCCTTTTCGGTGCTCCATCGTGTACAGGTGGTAAGAATGTCACATATGCAAAAAAAGTAATGTGGCAACACAATTAAAGAAGAGAGAGAAAACACTATGATTATCTCAAGAAGAAACGGTACGAAGCACGTGAACCTATGCAAAATGGCTAACAACCAATGCATGAATGAGTTTAATGGTTAAACAATTGGATGAGAGAAGTTTAGACTATCCACAGTGGGAGTAACATAGGTAGTAACATAGATGCCACCTAAACAAAAAATATGATGTGGCAGCTAATTAATGAGAAGAGAGAGAAATTGAGTAACATACTATGTTACTACTACTATGAGTAACATGACACATACCAAGACAAGATGAACCTATAAGCTAATAAATGAAAGGGTCAATATTACTACCCCTATGTTACTACCCACTGTGAAGGTAGTAACTTA